>CM032452.1:75069861-75124861 GCA_019049505.1 Pachyrhynchus sulphureomaculatus | reverse complement strand
ATCAGAAAACGACTTACCTAGCCTTTTCTAATGCTTCTTGTTCCTCCATCTCCCTCCTCCTTTCCATCTCCTGTCTCATCCTTTCCCTCTCTGCCTGTTCCTTCTGCTGCCTTTTCAGTTCTAACGTTTCCAATCTTTGTTTCTCTCTATCGGCCTTTTCTTTAGCCTTATTTTGGAAAGCTTTAAAACTGTCCATAACCTGTATATAGATACAGTAAGTTAACGTACTAAGTTGTAATAAATCTGACATAATAAAACAATTATAGCGAATATACTGTAACTATGACAACCCCGTTGATGTACTATCATGTTCAGTGAAAAGCTAATCGCCAAACGATACGATCCGAGATGTTTACCTTTTAGCACCATTTTTAACTGCAGATAATTTCAAAACTTTCCGATTTGATTTTATTTATTTTGCTGATTTAGGCTCAAAATGCTTCTCTACGTGTGTGCTCAAAACTATAGCCACCTCCCAAAACCGTATTATTGGTACTTCCACTAAAAAATGGTGTATGGGGTAGAGTTCTCGGGAGTAGGCCGGAAGCCTGGTCATCTTTCGGGTTCAGAAGATGCGAAAGAATCATAACCAATTTAGTGTCATGGATAGATTATTTTAGAAAGGTTATATATAGCGTACGTATATGGTGCTTGTTAACGATTAATAAGAAAAAAAAATGTTTTAAAACCAGCTAATAAAAAAAAACTAATTCTACTAACCTGTTGCTTACTACTAGCTCCCGAAGCATTATTCTGTGGCGAGCCGGCCTTAGCCAAACTGCTCCACGAACTAGCGTTCTTAACGTCAGGTTTCATTTTGAATCCAGCCCCCACATTGCCAAAGGGCGTAATGGGTTTCTGATCACCCATTCCGACAACGTGGGGAGCTTTCTTATCTATTAATCCGAACGTATCTGAAGGTTCAGGTTTCATAGCTTCTTTCTTAACCTGTGCGTTACTGATGTGCGTGGGTAACGGATCGAACATCGATGGGATTGGTAGTTCCATGGGCAGACCCATAGATGACATTCCATTATTATTCGTATTTAATGAAGGTTCGAATTCATGTTTCATACTGTAACCGTTGTTTTGAGCGTGGATAGGTGGGTGTTGTGGATGGGGGTGTCCCTGGAATATTTAGAAAGGAATTTAGTCAACTAAAAATTCAAATAAATATACTATAAATACGACTGTTCTGGCATGCAAAAATTTGTTGAAACAAAGAAAAAGTAAAAATTTTTTTACTCATGAACAAATACTACTGAGCGTTACAAGTTGATTTGTAGCCATTTCGAAGAGGATTCATCTAACTTTCTCGATCGAATGGTAACTATGGATGAAACGTGCATCTCCCATTATGATCCAGAGGCAAAGGAACGGTCAAAAGAGTGGAAGTATGCTGACTCACCTCCCCCAAGAAGTTTGGCTTACAGAAATGACCAGAAAAATTTCTTGATGGGGGAGATGGGTTCTGTTTTTGCAAGACAATGCACCTGCTATTAGTTTTGCAAAAATAAAGGAATTGGGCTTTGAACTGATTGATCATCACCCATATTACCCTGATTTAGCTTTCGCGGACTATTACCTACTCCCAAAATTGAAAAAAAAATTGAAAGAACACAAATTTCATTCAAATGAGGAAGTAATAAATGTCGAAAATTGGTTTGCACATTAAGACAAAGACTTTTTTTGAAAAGTTACTTTAGGTTACGAATCTGAAGATATTCCTACCATTACGAAATACAATAGAGTGACGGAACAGCAGCAGGTGAAGACGGCGTACTTAGAAAAAGGTTGCAACAGGGCGGAGAATTCATATTATAAATGTTCGTATATATAGGAGTTCCGGACCGCGAAGTGTACACATCGAAATCGAACGCCCGGCAGTGGTCAACTCGTTCAACGAGCATTATTTTGATAGTGTTTCGATATATTGAATTATTTATTGTTTTGGTCGATTGCAAACGAGAGGGACTAGAAATAAAGCAGAGTGTAATGTTAATATCAAGACAATAAGATAAAAAAAAGATTTTAAAAGTCTGTGAGAATAATTCTGGGAAATTGTAATAAGCTAAAGAAGCGTTGAGCGACGACCTTGATTGTTTTGTTAACTGTGTATACGGTGATAAGAGGTAAAAACAACAATTTTTTGTCTTTCTCCTCTTCTCTCGGGTTTGAAAATAGAATATACGAGGAGCATACGAAAAGTGTTGATAACATAAGCTTCAACAGAAATGGCAATGGATAACGATGATTATACATTAGGAGACTCGAAAAGAGGATAAGTCGAGAAAAGGGAAGAGCCAAGGGGAATATACAAGAGGAGTAAAAGGCTGATAGGAACCCCACAGCAAGAGAAAAATGAAGGAGAAGATAAGATGGATCACTTAACAGAAATGATCAGAGAGTTAATGTTAGATAAAAAGGAAATGAAACAGGATCAGAAGAGATACCAACAAGAGGTCAAAGAACTAAAAAAGGAGAATGAAGAATTAAAAGAGGAAAATAAGACAATTAGGAGAAAACATGAGAAATATGGATTCGAGAATGAGTGGGCTGGAAAAGGAAAACGTAAGGAATAATACTGTAATATCGGGAATGAGATTTAAAGCGAATAGTCAACCCGATCTGAAAATGGATGTAGAACATGTTATGGAAAGAAGTATGGACACAAAGGTACAGATTAAGCATGTGATAAAAATGGGATAGACTATATACAAGATAGAACTTGGAAACTCGGGAGATAAGGAAGTTGTGATGAAAAATAAAGACAAACTGAGAAACTGGAGAGAGAGAGTTTACATAAACAACGATTTAACAAAGGGTGAACGGGAAATTCAAAAGAAATTGAAGCATATAGCAGACAACGAGAGAAAGAATGGAAAGAGAGTGAAAATGGGATATCAGAAAATCTTAATCGAGGGAAGAGAATATAAATGGGACACTGAGGAAGAAAAACTGAAGGAACAAACAAAGAACACTACGACCATCAAGTAAAAAAACTGAGAAAAAGGAGAGAGATAGGTAGATCGACGACGACCCTGGCAAAGACAAAGGATACGGCAGAGAAGACTAATGAAAGGAATATAAATAAGAAGATAATCAAGGAAATGGATAGGAAGAAAGAAATAGGAAATAATTACCCAGTTAGTAAACTGGGAACACGGAACTTTAGGGGTATAAATGGAAAAGCGATTAGATTGGGAACATGGAATGTTAGGGGCATAAACGGAAAAGAGGATGAACTGACAGAAGAACTGGAAAAAATCCAAATGCACTATGTAGGAATTACAGAAACAAAAGATTACCTAATGGATATTGGATGTACTGGTTAGGAGTAAAAGAGGAGGAAAACGCAGGGGCAGGAGTGGCAATGGTGGTCAAAGAAGAGAAGATGAAGAATGTAAAAGGGGAAAGGCTTGTAAATGAGAGAATACTCTCAATAGCAATAAAAGAAATGGAGCGGACGAAGATTGTACTTCGATTGTGTGCTATGGACCAAATGACAACGCAAGAATTGAGGAGAGAGACAAATTTTTCAATGATTTACAGGAAGAGATAGACAATACAAACAATAAAATAATAATAATGGGAGATATGAACGGAACTCAACTCCACGGGCCTTACACCCCTAAAGGGGTAGAAAGGCATACGGATTAAGTAAGTAAGTAAGATGCTCGTATAAGTGCCTCGATACGTACGATGTACCCCGAGACTGAAATAATGCTGTGATGGGCCTGCTGTTCAAAAAAGGAGATCAATCTAAACTAGAAAAGTGAAACGAATATAACTTCAAGATCTGGGTTGCGTATGTGGATTATGAGAAAGCGTTTGACTCCCTTGAAATCTGGGCAACATTGAATAGTTTAAGTAACTGTAGAATTAACAGCAGATACGAGGGCTACCTCATAAGTTTTTACAAAAATAATGAAAGAAAAAAAAATTGGTACAAATCGTTTTGTTGTTTCTCAAATATTCGCCATTAGGTTTATACACTTTTGCATACGTTCGAACCAATTCTCGAAACATTTTTCCCACTCTGAAGTTGGTACCTCAATAACCGGACTTACGCAATTAGTGTTCCGTACGTTGATTACACTTGAAATAAAAAATACGGAGGTCTAAAATGATCAATGACATCACAAAATATACCCCAAATGAGTTTTCAGCAGCTTGTTTCCGATCTTTACTGAAAACTAATGACTTAAAATTTTTGTTTTTTATATACCAGACAAATTATTAGTTAAACTGTTTGTAAAGAGCCAAAGAACAAGTAAAAAAATATAACCTGCCAAGTGCAAGTCGAACTTGCGCAATTAGTGTTCCGTACGTTGATTGCTTTTAAAATAAAAATTTTTGTTATGGAGGTATAAAATGATCAATGACTTCACAAAACACCCCAAAAGAGATTTCAACAAAGTTTCTTTTCTATCTTTGATGAAAACTGATGACCTTGAATTTTTTTTTTTATGTATACCAGATAAATTATTAAAGGTAATGCACTCGTGATCATTTTCGTTCAATCCACACCTTGTGAAGAATGTTCCAGAATTTTTTCAAAATTTTATGATCAGTGCTTTTCTAGATAAGGGGAGGGCAGCGATTTTTCGTAATTTTTTAAAAATAATACAAATAAAAGTGTGTTTAAGTATTACATTATATATATTTTTGAACTCGTGTTTTTACAAGCTTTCATTTGACACCCCACTCGATGACCTTCCGATTTCTCGCCCCAAAACTAACCCCTTAAATTAAAATTTAACTTTCAAAACTACACGGCTCTGATGAGGCGATCAATTCCTATATTAGTGCAAATTTCAACTTTGTATGCCAAAAAGTTTTGGAGAAAATCGGGTGTGACAAACAGACACCGAAGTGATCTTATAAGTGTTCCGTATGGAACACTAATAACAAACACTACATCACCAAAAAGCACAGTTTTTAAAATCAATTTTTTTTATTTATTTTGAAATACTTATACGCAGCAAACTGAGGCGTACGGCTGAACTTAGCTCGTAATAAAAGTTGTAGAAAGTTATTAATCTGCTAGTTACAAAACACATCGATTCTGTTAATCACAAAATATTAGACACAGAAAACACAACACAAAAAATTAGTAAAAAAGCGTCAACATACCAACCCTACCTGATGCATCAGGCTTTGCATGTCTTGATCCATGTGTAAATTGTGATGTTGAGGCCCGCCCAACGGGTTGGGAGGCAGTCCTAAATTGCTCAAACTCATGGGCGGTTTGATATCCATCGAGCTACTCAGAGGGTTAGGTGTGATCGTAGTATGGTGCTGTTGGATGTTTGGCGCCATCATGTTAACGGGAGGTATATTTGGTTTGCTCTAAAGAGAAATTACTTTTTGTTAAAAGATAGAAGGGAAATTTTTTTAACATGCTGATTAGTATTAAACAATATTTTTAAATTTTACTCCATTGAAATATATCCTACGGTTTACAGGATAACAGTTTTTATAGGAATTGGCCTGTGTAAGAATTTTCAGGAGAATAAATGAAATTGTTAGTACATTCTTCTTAAAAAAAGCAGTTTCCCTACCTGACTGATAGTCGTCATAGCCATAACAGCGTCCACAGGTTCGTTTTTAACAATTTCATGTTCCAAATTGGCCAGACTTTGTTCTATCGGATCAGTATATTGCGTTGCTCCGGTAGACAAAGGTGACACTATAGTCGGTTTGGGTTTATCAGGAGATGGTGCTAGTCCTTGGCCGGTCGCACCGACTTTTACCCCGCCCCCGACACTAGTCGGAGGTTGCGCTGGAAGTGGTGATGGTATCGTGGGTGGCTTATCGTTAGTCAATTGTTTTCGTGAGGCGGGCGGGGCAACTGGCGCTGCTGCTGGAATCGGTTTGATCGAGGGTGATGGACCATTGGGGGGTACAGTTTGTGCGAGTGGTTGTTGAGTTGCAGGCGGGGCAGAGATCACGGTGGGTGCGGTCGAGATGGTTATCGGCGCTACGGTTAACGGTGCGGAAATAGGAGATGGTTTTTGTGGCTGTTGTTGTGGAGTTTGTGTAGTGGCTGGAGGCTGTATAAAAACGGTTCTTTTAATACTTGTTCAATAATAAAAAATTAAATATTTTTAAAAGGCGAAAAATAGTTATCAATACTGTATCTAGAGAATCCAAGGGGGTTCCTAAATTCTATAGAATTATGTTAGTAGTCCATCGATTAGAATTACTATATAAAACTTTAAACCAAATTAAATATCACGTCAAAAAATGTGGTTTTCCCAAAAACGTGACAACACAGCATTAGTCAAACAATGACATACTTAGTAATATCTAATTTAGAAACACTCTGTATATAAAAAAAATTGATAACTAGGTGTATACAAAGAACTGGGCGTTACGTTTTGGCTATATAGATAGTACTCCCATAAATATTTTTACAATGAAAACATTGCCTAAACATTTAATTGCTATGAAAATTAAAATAAATTATTATGGAATTTATTTATAATGACAAAATTATTTAACAGTTACTCAAAATCTCCCCCTTTTGCTTTTACACAAGCCCTCAATTCGTCTATAACAGCATGCACTTGATCCAATGGAAAATTGTTCACCGCTTTTGATAAAGCTCGTTTTGAAAAGTCACGATTGGCTTGTCTTTTAGAGCAAAACAAACCCTCTAAGAGGGACCATATTTTGTAATCAAACGGATTTAGATCAGGACTTGCAGAAGGCCAGTCTTCTGTAGTAATAAATGAAGGCACCTTTTTTTGAAGCCATGCTTACGTTGTTTTAGCTTCGTGTCTTGGTACAGAATCTTGCGGGAAGGCCCAATGCTTATTTTTGGAGAGTATGGATTAGGGGTCTCACAACGTTCTCTAAAATAGTGTCTTCATATATTTTAGCCGAAGTTGTCACACCTTTTTCACAAAAATGAGTACTGGAAACACCATCAAAGCAGACTCCCTACCGAACCATAACTGATGCGGATGACTCCTCCGAACGTTTGGAACAAGTTCAGACTCTTCCATAGAAGATCTGACATAAATCCTATCATTTTGCTTGGGAGATTAATTTTTTTGGTCGCGGAGGGGAGGAATTTCGGTCAACTCTGGCTTTTACCCATTAACAGTTTGGTCTTTTTAAACGTTGGCTGTTTTTTATGTCTCCCGTCTCAGTAAACAATGTGTCGCCCGGTAAACAAACATACGACTTATTTTAAACGCTTTTTAGGTCTTAAAAATGTCGCTTTTTTCCATACCGCACTGAAATAAAGCTGTAACAGCAATCCTATTTTCTTCATTGTTTAAAGAATTCAATTTTAATTGTAAATATGTTTACACACAATAATTGTATAATAACCGAATAACATAACCTATAAATAATTTCCTCAAAAAGTGTTAATGTTTATAGAGGGCGTACGTGAAAGTTTGTAACAGTATTTATGGGAGTACTAGGGATATCTTGTAAATTAAATTCCTTGTAATATATATCGAGAGTTATTACATGCCAGTTTGCGATAAAAATGTCAATAAAAAAAAACTTGTAAGAAAAAAATGTTTTTACTTACCTTATGGGGCCAAAAATTAGGTTAATTTTCATAACACAATTTTATATTGTAAAACTATCGAATTAAAGTTTTCATGAACCGCTTGTAATCGAATCACAATAGTCTTACTGGCCCTTTTTAGTTATTTCTAATAAATATTCGTAAATCCCTCAATTTTGAGAGTGTACTGAATGTTTTCAACCTGACCCACCGATAGATGGCAGTAATAGAAACGCAAAAATCTACGGATAACGACGAGCTAGGAATTTTTCTATATCTGGCAACCATCAAAAATGGCAGTTCGCCCAGCATGTTTAATTTGGAATATCGTGCCGTGAAAGAACAAAACTCGGGTGGAAATCTAAAATTCACCGTATAGATGTTACTCGTTCTTTTTACATGGGGGTGAAGTCTCGAAACTTTTGAAGAAAAAGACGATGTTTTTGCGAAAAAGCAATTTTATTCTTCAACATAGTTTCCTTCCAGATACACTTATTCCAGCCATCTTCCAATATTGCATATGGTACGATTTGTCTCTTTCCATGGAGCCACCTTTTCAAATTTGCAACGAGGTAATAATCGCTGGAGACCACATCTGGTAAATACGGCGGATGAGGAAGAAATTCATAGTCCAATTAATGTATTATCTTGATGAAACAACACTTGTTCTTCGCTAAATGCACCATTTAAACGGTTAAAATAAACCCACGTAATATTCCCCGGAGATTGTTCGCCCTCTCTCAAGATAGTAGATCAGTATTGTTCCATGCACATCCCAAAACCTTTTCAACTGATGTTTTGTGTTCTTAGATACTTCAGTCGGTTTTAATGCGATTCCAGCCACTCGGCATGTTAGACTCAGGTGTGTAGTGGTAAGTAGTAATACTACAGAGGTACTGGGACAGTTTGACCCCTGACATTTAAAAAAGTCGTTGGATGTCACGAGTTCATCGGGTATAGGTGTGGTCGTTGTTTCTTCGGCGAAGAAGTAGTGTAGTGTCAAGAATGTTGAATAAGACATCAAATGGTGAGAACGCTGTGTTGAAGAATTTAAGAATGAGTTTGAATAGCTGAAGAAGTGATCGACAAAGTGACGTCACAGACTGGAGGCTGGTGAAGAGAGTTTTGATAATAGTCTAAGAAGAAGTTAGAATAGGGGAGGAGAGTATGTTAGTTAATTTTTATATTAACATTAGTTCGTTATTTCGTTTAAATTTGAGCTACCCAAAAGGTATTGAAATATGAGGTTTTGAATGGCCCCAAAATGAAAGTGAGAAAGATAACTGACATCGTGAAGATATCAACAGCACGTGTGAGGGATATTTTGCATGAATATTGGCATATTAAAAAGCTATGTGCTCGATGGGTGTCATTCTTACGAGTGATTAAAAACAGCAACGTGTCGAAGATTCAGAACCCTGTTTAGCACTATCTCGGCGTAATTCAAAGGAGTTTTTGCGTCGATTCGAACAATGGATGAAACATGGCAATCCGCCGAATAGCTGGAATCGCATGAAAGCCGGCCGAAGCGTTCCAAAACATAAACATCAGTTAGAAATGTTTTGACAAATATTTTTGGGTTCGCGTGGAAAAATACTGATCGACCATCTTGAGACGGTCACTGGAGATTATTACGTTGATTTATTGGACCGTTTAAATGGTGAAATCAAGACAAAAAGGCCGCATTTAACGAAGAAAAATGTCGTGTTATCAAGATAATGCACCAACTCACAACTCTGAAAAATCTATGGCGAAATTGGGACCAATTGGGCTATGAATTGCTTCCTCACCCGCCGTATTCACCAGATTTGGCCCCAGCAATTATTACTTTTTTCCAAATTTGAAAGAGGTAGAGATATGGGCAGTCCTTAACGCCATAAGTAACAGCAGAGTCGATGAAAGATACACAACTCTCTTGAATATATATATAATATATATATATATATATATATATATATATATATATATATATATATATATATATATATATATATATATATATATATATATATATTTATATAAATCGCACTTCACAAAAAATGCTTCGAGAAAAAACAAATAAATTTAAAATTAAAAGAATTAGACAAGGCGACTCGATATCCCCAAACCCATGGACGGTGAACAATTAAATCACTTAAGGTTCGCAGATGATGTCACTCTGGTCGCAAACACAAAAGAAGAATTACAAGAAATGCTGATGAAATTAAATAACAAGTCTCGAGAAATAGGTCTAAAAATAAACTTCACCAAAACCGAATATTTGAACAACAAAAGTGAAGATAACAGCCAGGAATTATTAATAGGTAAAAGAATAGGATAGGTACAAACATTCATATATTTAGGACAAAAAATCGAAACATCAAAAAATAATTTAAAGGCTGGTTTGGATAGAAGAGTTTCGTTAGCATGATCTGCGTTCGGAAGGTTAAAATTTACATTTAAATTGGACATCCTAAATACAATAAAAGCCATAATATTCGATCAATACGTACTGCCGGTATTAACATATGACACTGAAACGTGGGCTTTAAATAAAAGTATAATAAATAAACTCCAGGTAACCCAAACAGCAATGGAGAGGAGAGTACTAAATATTAGACTCCAAGATCGTATTCCTAACATCGAAATTCGAAAAAGATCAAAAGTGATGGAATTGGGCGTGGCATATAGAAAGGATGAATGATAACAGATAGACACGTCGTATAGTTGAATGGAGGCCTAGAGAACACAAAGATGCAGAGGTAGACCACAGACAAGATGGACGGACGAAAGAGATTAGCGGGACATGATTGGATGCAAAAAGCAAATAACAAAGCTCATTGAAAACAACTTGGGAAGACTTACATCAGACTATGGATGGAATAAGCTAATGTTGATGAATTATTACTTTTTCCCAATTTTGAAAGGTGGTTCTAGGGAAAGAAATTTGGCTTAAATGGAGAAGGCTAATGGGAAACTGAGACTTATTTTAGAGAGCTGACAAATCGTACTATATGAAGATCGCTGGAATAAGCGTATCGCTCTTGAAGGAAACTATGTTGACGAATAAAATTGATTTTTGGCAAAAACACTGTTTTTTCTTCAAAGGTCCCGGGACTTTTCACCTCACAAGGTATGCTCTATTACAATCAAAGAGCAATTAGTAAATAAACATTTTAAGTAGTTCGCTGTGGTTGCGTTCCATTAACTTGCTTTCGTTAACCAAAAATGACACGAATAACCAACATCACGTGGTTTTTATTAGCCGTTACCACATAGTCTCTGTTATTACTATCACTTCGAGTTAGCCAAATTAGTTAAAGGAATGAAAGTTTTAATGTAGTTTATGTCAAATAAATTATCTTTAAACGCTATTTTACTGAAAACAGCAAGTAATTAGCGACTATTTTGTCGCACCGAGTGAACTTTTTAAGATTAGATGCGTGTATAGTAGTAAGTACGATACAGGCTAGCAAATTACGTTCACCAGACCGATAAATTAATAATAATCGAGTCGTAACACGTGAAAAGTTTTTGATCTGACCATATGATTTTTAGGAAGTACCAACCTTTAAACGATACTTGTCAAAATTTCATGACATTTCGACGATTAGTTTACAAGTTACAGTGGTTTTAGTGACGCTACTTTTGATATTTTCAACACAATGGAAAAAATCGAATTTCGTGTGTTGATTAAACACCGTTTTTTGATGGGAAAAAACCGTTCAAGCAAAGCAATGGCTTGATAAGTGTTACGGAGACTCTGCCCCTGGAAAATCACTCATCATTTACTGGTATGCTGAATTTAAACGCGGTCCTACAGCTACAAAGGATGCCGAACGCCCTGGACGCACAGATGAGGTGGTTACACAGGAAAACATTTGGGCATGAGAAAGCTCTATTCGAAATGGGCACCGTGTTTGCTCACAGTGGACCAAAAACAACAACGTGTTAATGATTCTGAGCGCTGTTTGGACCTGTTTAAGTGCAATAAAAAGGACTTTTTTTCATGCGATATGTGACAATGACTGAAACTTGGATCCACGACTACACACCGGAATCAAATCGGCAGTCAGCTGAGTGGACAGCAGCCGGTAAAACCCGCCTGAAGCGACCAAACACACCACAGTCGGCTGGGAAGGTTTTGGTCTGTGTATGCGCATGGAATAATTTTCATCGACTATGCTGAGAAGGAAAAAATCATCAATAGCGAATATTATATAAAGTAATTGGTGCGTTTGAAGGCAGAAATCGCAAAGAAACAGCCCCAAATGAACAAGAAAAAAGTGCTCTTTCATCAAGACAATGCACCGTGTCACAAGTTAATGGCTACGACGGTAAAATTGCATGAATTGAAGTTCGAATTGCTTCCTCATTCACCGTATTCTCAAGATTTGGCTCCTAGCGGCTATTATCTATTCGCAGATTTGGCTCCAACGAAGTTATCGCCGAAACTGAGGCCTATTTTGAAGGCAAAGACAAATCTTTCTACAAGAAAGGTATAGAAATGTTAGAAAAGCGTTGGACTGATTGTATCGCTCTTGAAGGAGAGACTATATTGATGAATAAAGTCGAATTTTACAAAAAAATGTGTTTTAAGTGGCTAGATCAAAAACTTTTCAGCCTACATGTTATGATGACCTGTATACGTGCCTTTAAAAACTTTGTTCAAAATCTAATTTTTCTCGGCACTTTTTTCTTCATAAGGTACAATTTGCGAGCCTCTTTAATTTAAACTAGCAAGTATTTTGCTCTGCGATGCATACTTTCTTGTTATTTTAAAATATTCTGAATTTCACCGTTTTATCGTCTTCAAACTGTAAAATTTAATCTTACACATATATTCTTAAAGAAAATGATACACCTGAAATAAAATTACCCTTACCACTATAGTTGGTACACCACTGTTATTGGTCACAGACGGATTAGGAGATTTTTTGGTGGCGGAAGTTTTCTTTTTGGTCTGTTTCGCACTGGCTGGACCTAAAAAACCCATCACTGAATATAATTTAGTTATGTTTCGACCGCTTGTGTCGCCTCAAGTGCATAACTCGTAACTGAACTGCAGTCCTTTACTAGGCCGTTTATTTGAATTCTACGTTTATATAATTTAAGTGATCACATCCTAAACTGACTTTAACTAAGCCTAACAGCACGGGTATCACCGATTTCAATGAAATTTGGTATTGTAGAGTATTGAAAAATAAAATACATGTATTTTTTTTCTACACACACACACACTTTCGGTTATATTTTCCCATCTTCTTCTAATTGTTGGCTGTATGGGTTTGTATGCCCCACTGTAGGATGAAGGAATAACCAAATAAACTATTTTTCAGTTTCAGTTCAGCATGCAGTTTATAAAACACTGTGTTCAGGTTAGTTCATTAGAGCCCTTACATTGCAAGGTGCTTGTATACCAAATTTCATTCAAGTCGTTGACCAATTCCGCCAGTCTTCTTGTAAGTACACGGCAACTCCTCAGATTGTCTAGAAAATTAAGAATTGAATTTCCTTTTTTCTATACATATTCTGAAACTACCCTTAAGGTAATAAAGAGGTAAATAAACGTCGTCGCTTATGATTTTAGAACTTAAAAAAGGTCTTTAGGGATAAATTAAGCCAACCTTTTTCTGTCATATACCTTGTAAACTTCATCCTACGTTAAGCATTAATTTTCTGGACATTTGTGATTGGCCATGAGAGCTTAGATGTAGTTTCAGAATGGGGAAAAGAAATTCCACAAACACTGAGTTAAAGGTCTTACCGCAACAGAGTTAGGGTATTAACAAAACCACTACTTATAATAAATTTAATAATAAATTTTATTTATATTAGACAATAGTAGGCTAACACTCTTATTGTTGTATCGGATAGTAATATATTACAAACTTGTCTTCGGCTTAAAAACTTAAAATTTCAGCAGCAAAAACACTACATCTAACAGGCAAGAGATTAGACACTAAAACTCGTTATCTTCTTAATAATACAAAAGTGCCCAAAATTTTAGAATGTATATACAAACAGCAAATTTATTTACAAAACCCATACCCAGGAAAAAGCAACAAAATCAAAAAAAAAAAAATTAAATGACAATATAAATATATTTAAAGTTCTTGAGGAAAATTACATAAAAAATGGTATAAAAAAAGAAAGATATTAAATACATAGTGCAAATAGTGATTAATATAAACTCAATACGTGAGATTTCAGTATGTATAACCATACTGTTTAAAAATTCTAATGTATGTACCTTAAACATAAATTAAAAATACACAGTATTACCAAAGTCCATAATATAAACAGAACTTATAATTTTTTATGCACAAATATTTGACGTGTCTTACATGAAAGTAGGTTAATTTTTATATCATATACCATATAATTTTTATATTCATTTATAGTCGATCCACAATAATACTCTGTTGATATGAGAAACATCAACGGCACCGAGAACATTGATATCCTAAAGTTTTCTTTTTTACAACAAAAACCTACCTTACTAAAAACGGGGCTTGAAAAACTCGTTTAAGTGTTGCCTGAGTGCAAACAATGTGAATGGAGGCCAGCTTAGTGACCAATTTTTAAATAACCAAGTTTTTTTTGTGAAAAAATTACAAACCATACAGTTACCACTACTAAACTTTTTTTATTTTGCGACCAAATTTATTTAGTTGGTATTTTAATTCAGTGTCGAGCATTTTATAACATGCTGTTTTAACTTCTTTTCTACATGTTTTTTGCAAATTTCACCCCTAAAGGGGCTTTAGGGTAAAAATCATTTGTTATGCGAAATAAATTATTCACCTTAAAACCACGGTTACAAATGACTTACTTTATGAACTGACATCAGTATCGTACACTTACCATTTTTTTGACAGATTTATTAACCAGCTTATTGAGAGGAGGGGAAAAACATTTGGGCAGGTGAAAACAAGTTAATTTTTATGATTTTTTTATATGAACGTTTTATGTAACATTAAAGGAATTTTAGGTATGATGTGGTTACTTACTACTAAAATTAACGCATAGTATTTTTTAGAAATGTTGAAAAATGGCAGAGTTAAGCCACTGTCTATCGACAAGGTTATGCGGTGGTTCTATAATGATCTAAACCGAGTTTTTTTTTAAATTTATTATTATCTTTCATACTGTGTGAAAATTTTTGAGTTTTTTGGCCATAAAATTATTTAGATGTGTGCAAAATTTCCATGAAATCGATCAAATATTCTCGAAACTTAAAACGAGTTTTTTTCTCAAAACTACTTCCGAAATTCAAAAAATATTTGATCGATTGCGTTGAAATTTTGCATACATCTCAATAACAGTATTACTTTGTACTCGAACCTAAATATTTTTAAAAATCATTAAAAAAGTATTTTCTTACTGCAAAATATCTCAAAAAGGTTATGAAAAATTCAAACTTTTTTTTAAAAGCATGTCGTTTCCATAGTTTATCATTTTTTTTTTTTGAGATTCACATACACCATATGAATTTGAATAAATTTTAAAAAAAAAACTCGTTTGTTTCAGATTAATACGACAGAAACTAGAGGTTACGCGATTTTACCACTCGCCGCACAACCTTGTCGGAAGACAGCGCTATTTTTCAATATTTTTTTAATTTAAAAGAAAAAAGATGTATTTATTTTAGTCTTAAGTAACGACAAATCATATCCAAAATTTCAACAATGTTAGCATTTACATAAAAAATATCACAAGAATTGACTTGATTTCACCTGCCTAAATGTGTCGCCTCCGTTAAGGGGTGCGCCCACACCAGGTCCCAGGAAAAATGGCTAATTTCGGAAATTTTTTTCAAGAGTATAATAAAAGCAGCCGAAAATTTATTTGAAATACTTTATCAAACAAATATTTAAGCGTACAAAAATATATTTTTTAAAATCTTTTTAATTCAGAATCCAAGACGTCAAGGCACCTTTTATGCTGAAATGGGCCGAACGATTGCTCCCGTAGATTTCAACTTAGAACAAAAAAACCACAAAATTTCCATTAATATAGGTCAAAAACTAGTGGAATGCGTATAGATTTTGAGATACGTTATAAACTTCCTTTTTTAGAAACAATTTTTTGTGAAATTTTTGGGTGAAAAATGATCATTTTTTTTCAAAAGTGCACCATTTTTCGAAAAAACGATAATTTCAAAGTTTCACTACGTTATCCACTAGTTTTTGACATATATTAATAAAAAGTTATTGGTTTATTTGTTCTACGTTGAAATCTACAGGAGCAATCTTTTCAGGCCTCGCATTAAAGGTACCTTGTCGTCTTGGACTCTGAAGCGGCTATTTTGAATAAAAAAAAATTAAAGAAAATATTTTTGTATACTTAAATATTTGTTTAATAAAGTAATTCAAATAAATTTTCAGCCGCCTTTATTATACTCTTGAAAAAAATTCCCGAATTTAGTATTTTTTCTTAGGACCTGGAGTGGCCTTACCTTAACTTAATAAAAAAACGGGCTTAGACAAACAAAATATGCTTTAGTTTCGTCTAATCTTAATTTTTGCCTAAGTATTCTAAATATTATTACTATCACATCGTGTAAAGTGCCTATATGTTTCAATGACATTGTTTCTTTTAGAAAAAATGTTCAAAGTTTGGTTTGAACATCAAAAAGAACAGAGCCAACGGTCGATCGTCATCTTCCTAAACTGACATGCCGATGTGCATCAATTCGACAATACGTGCACTTTATAAAGCCTCTGTTATAAAAGAAATTATGTTAACCAAAACTTTATATTGAAAGGTGACCTATCTTATATTAAAAGATAACCTATTAAACTAAAAATCCTACTACGACTTCCTAAAACTGTTACAGTTTCTCGTAACCCCGGAAACACCGAATTAAAATACCAACACCTCGACGCCAAAAAAAATGACAAATTAATTCAAAATTATCATTAAATTAAAGCCGCCACACACATTGTCTGCATATTAAATGTAGCGTTTGCCTTTTGAAATGCGAGATATTACTTAACTAACGACAAGTGTACTTTATAGACAGTAAAATAACTTAACGGAAATATTATATAGTTGCGGTAAGACCTGTATGGCTGGTACATGCTGCATTCCCATCACTCGTATGCACTCAAGGCTGGTCCAAGGGGATATACAGTTATTATGTTTATATGGCGTTAGAGTCTTTCCAAACAAATAACATTATTTGTTCCGACTTGTGCACCGAATGAGACAATTTTAATTTCATGAAAAATCGTGAAACCTAGTCACACCAAAAAAAATATACGTATATATGTAAGTTATTTGTTTGAAAGGCCACATGTCAATACTACATATTATATGTTATCTTAAAAGATTCTTTTGCTAATGCAAACTTCACTTTTGCAGTTTATGAATTATGAAGTCCATTTTTCCAGTTCAAATGATGATCTTTTAGGTGATAGAAAATTCATTCAACAAAACTTTATATGTACTAATATTGAATATCAACGTTAAATAAACAATAACTGACACAGATGCACGATATAAAAATCAGTATGAAACAGTTGTGGCACTAGTCAAATATTAAAATATATTAACAAGATATACAAATTAGTATCTACAAAATTAACACCAAATTATAGACTGTATACTATATGTCAGTGTTTATATTATACCAGCCTATTAATATCACATGTTCTGTGAAGGTAAACTTGCTAATCCGTTTTTTTTTGTCATTTCTTAAACGTTGACATTCAACTTGATTTAAATATATTCGATTGAAGTAGCTGTTACTAAATGGAAACTCATAACAATTGAAATAAACGATGTTAGTTCTAAATTGCCACTATTTTGTGTACCTTATGACAATTGTTTCGGTACACAGTACCTTCATCAGATAATCGGAGTTACCGATTATCTAACGAAGGTACCGTGTACCGAAACAATTGTTAAAAGATACAAAATATAGTGGAAATTTAGAACTAACATAAATGTTTATTTCAACTGACTTTAATATGTATTTTCTGCGCAATTCAGCAATAGGCAATTTTATTGTACAAATTAAACAAAAGAACACATGAAAATTTTCGCGAAAAACGATGTTAGTTCTTATTAGGCATTTCTCTGACCAAGGTTTTTGCGTTACCCAGAAAGAAGATATGGATATATAAAATCAAATTCGAACGGAAACTCGATTCTTTATTTTCCCGATAATCCCAAAAATACCTAATACAGCAGACATATAGGATTCTCTGTATAAAAGATGATAACATTTACGTCTCATTGAATCTAGTGTAATTATTTTAAATTTTGGCTCAAAGTAAATCAAAATTAAAATGCTGAGATACATAATGGAAAACTAGAATATGTACTTGTTCTATAGGAAGTTATAGTTTGTTGATAATTTTCCTTGGAATCAAAAAATACAATTTTTAAAATTGAGGAGCCTAGGCATTTGCGCATTATTGTAAAATTTCTTTCGTACTTGCAAAACTTTAACTAAAAAAAAAATAACGAACTTACTTTATTTTCTCTCATTAAGAAGAAAAAATACAGGTTATTACTGTTTATAATATGGTCGTAAAAAATTTCGACATTCAATAATAGACATGTAATTGTACGGAGCGGTGGAAAATATGCATTCTTCAACAAAATATACAGCTGTACATTGTTATTTTTGTAGGATGTAAGCTTATACCAAAAAATAGAGAGATACTTAGGGGGGACGGGAGTGATAGAAGCTTGGAAGCGAATCAAAGGTGCCGGAAAAGAGCGGAAAGGCGGAACAAATACAAACTTAATTCGTCACGAAGAATGGGAAAAACATTACCAAACGTTATTAACTGAAAATAGAGATGAGTTTAAGGGAGAACTTAACGAAATCCTTACAGAAGAGGATCCAGAAGTAGAAAGCATAACTTTAGAAGAAGTTAAAAGAGTACTGAAAGACATAAAAATGGAAAGGCTGCAGGGTCTGGAGACATTCCCATTGAGCTAGTGAAATATGGACTAACTATTTTATTGGAAATGATAGCTGACCTTTTTAACGACTACCTGATGGCAGGAAAGAATATTAAAACTGATCGGAACCTAGCATATATTAGTTAAATTTACAAGAAGGATCACAGAAAGGTATGTGGGGAGATTGTATGGCAGAATAATTAAGAAAAGAATAGAATTGAAGTATGAAGATAATGAAGAACAAATACCCTTACTCTTCAGCAAATATTAGAAAAACGGCAGGCTCGAAATCTACCGACTCATCTCACGTTCATAGATCTTAAAAAAGGTTACGATTCAGTACCTTTGAAAAATCTATTTAATGTATTAACAATAGTTGGCCTTTGGTACAAATGTTCGAGCAATATACAACATTTATAAGAATCCACAAAGCGCAACAAAGACTGGAAACGAAATATCTTTACTGTTTAAAGTAACTAAATAATTGAAACAGAGGTGCTGTCTGTCACTCGCCCTTTTTAAAATGCATTTACAGAAAGTACTAGAAGTATGGAGGAGAAAGAGTGCAAGAATGGGGATAGAGATTGGTAATTGGTTCCTAACAACTCTATTCTTCGCAGATGATCAGGTACTCGAAGCAAATTGCAAAGAAGACCTAAACTCTATGATGAGAAAGCTAAAAGAAGAATATGAAAGGTGGGGTTTGAACATAAATATGAAAAAGATAAAGTATCTTAGGGTGGGCGAGGTTTTTATAACTAAGAAAATACTATATCAAATGAAAACAACTATTAACCTGTTGTTTGACTTCTCCAAGGTTGAATGTAAATATTACCCGATCAACATAAATTTTAAACATATTTTTAGGATAATGCATATAATGCACCGATATTGCCATTTCAAGTAAAAACATACTTAAGAAATTGCTTTATAATGTTGACCAAAATGCGTGTAATGAAATTACAATTTTTTCGACGAAAAATTTCTGAATTACTAATGCTGAACTCTAAATAAAAAAAATAATAATTTTGCAGTGTCAGGTCGATAAGCTCAATAAGCATAGTACATAATTTCCGAGCAACTTTGACGTATGAATACATAAAAACATAAGTATAAACATACAAAAATGAAATTTGTTTTTGCACAAAAAAAAACTCGTTAAATATTATAAAATTTAAACAATGCAAGAATACTCGTGGCCTATTAGTTTGTATTATATTATTCGTCTTGAACTACTTTAAAAATGTTATTTATCCATATACGGGTTATATAACTGCGTAATATATATAGTTAAAATTTTTTTGTACTTTTTGTCTGTTTCAAGACTTTGATGTTAGGGATAATGAAGAATCATTATTAAAAATAATAATAAAGAGTTAACTAACTTACGCACGGTAGGTAAATAAACAAACCTAGTTTTGTGCTTAGAGGCTGACCACAGCCCTTATAGGTCCTGTTAATATATTTTACGCGTTTCAAGTTGTGCGGGTCTTTGTCATTTAAAAATACAATTCAGAAACGAACTTTCCGCGGGGTTATATACCTCATACTATACTATGTGTTTTAAGTTCGATTGAAGTAGTCGTTACTTGATGCATTTCATAATAATTGAAATAAACACTTATGTAAATTCTAAATTTCCACAATATCTTGTATCTTATGACAATTGTTTCGGTACAATACCTTCTTCAATTAATCGGTAACTAGTTACTAGTTAGAAAGTACTGTGTACCTAAACAATTGTGAGTTGTGTCGTAAGAAAACAAAATATAGTGGAAATTTAGAACTAACATAAATGTTTATTTAAATACTCCACTGTATTTAAAAAATTTCCTTCTGGGGCAATATGATGATTATTGTTGCTACAAACGACCGTGCAAAAATGTTGTTCTGGGATGTTTATATGAATGACGAAAAAGTATTTTTTCTTCATTCATTCAATTTTAAACCGCCTAAAATCTATGAGCCAGACCCTTATATATGTATGTATTTTATAATATTGTTAGTAACACATTGCCAGGGCTTTATTTCACAATCCGTTCTCTTGAAATAACGAATGCATGAATATGATAAAACTTTATCGGCACGTAAAAATGACGTTTTTTTCAAGACATTTCTTTAAAAAATGCCCCCTATTTCTCCATATTTTGGCATTCTACCGCAAATCATAAATATAACATTTAAAACTAATAATAAGTATTACTTAAGAAAAAAACAGTCTTATTTTTCATAACTTTTTTTTACTTAGCCTATAAGATCTCTCGTAAAAATATTTCTTGAAAAAATCGCCATGTTTTAGTAAATTTTCGCGGCATATTTTAACAGTTTAAATCTGTGCCAGTAAAAAACAAATATTTGCTCGACTATCCTAGCGATAAATAAATAGGATTAATACTAAAAATTGTTTTTAACTTTTCTTTTTTTAAATTACGAAGAAACTTTGTTCCGATTAATTTCCAAAATTACGTGTCGATTTTTTTAAACTTATAACTAGCGGAGTATGCGTAATAAAAATAATAGTAATATACAAAAGTCTCTGAAATAAATCTATAAAACAACTTTTTTTATACTATCTACGTCAGATATTTTAGAAATACTGACCAAGCATTAGAGCAACTTCATAGGTAAACGAGCAAACCGTTAAACCTGTTAAACCGAAAAAAAAAAATAATGATGTTCCAAAACGAGAAGGTTATAAGCATTTGCTCCGTCAATGCAAACTTTTTGTATTTTATGAAGTTGCTATCCTTGCCTTATTAAAAGTCTGTCCCTAGTATAGGCGAAATATATATCTAACACTTAATCATTTATAGAAAAAAGAAACCCTATTCAATAATAAGAACTGGACGACAAAATAATCACGAGCAATGCAATAATGGCACTAAATCTCTATACAAATGAATGGTTCATGTTTAATATTATTATACTTTTTATGATTTTCTTTTCATAATTAAACGTTCTAAAATCAGTATATACAAGGTTCTCGACGCGATTTTATCGTCTGATCTGTTGCATGCGTGGTTTGTAAAATTCAAAGTTTTGTTAATAACAAAAAAATTGCACCTCTCCTGTAAATAAAACTGTAATAACAGCTGTCAAACACCTATACGAATACTCATCATCAAGAGTTAAAATAAGAAACACCGTGTCAGATAGCTTTGAGGTCACCAAAGGTCTTCGACAGGGATGCTGTCTCTCCCCCACATTACTTAAAAATATCTCGATGAAGTGTTAAAGACCTGGAACGGGTAACGGAACGGGCATACAATTGAATGAGGATACAATGCTGTATATCCTTCATTTCCAGGATGATCAGTTTGGGATTGCTCAGGATAAGGAGAATCTGGAATTTATAGCCTGAAGACTGTTTAGATATTATGAAGAACAGAACGAAAACCCAGTATTTATGTATTGGAAGAGAGATAACAGAAAATCTTTAAATAGACCAACAGAACATAATTAATTCGTCGTTCGGAGTACAGCGGTTGCACAGAAAAAGGGATAGAACATTGTATTATGAAAGGAAAACAGATAACTGGCTGCTTGAACTCCGTCCTCTGGTCTCATCGAATCTCCCGAGAGCGGAAACACCTGATATACCACACTTCTAGCGAAGGATTGCTGATAAATCAAGACTGGAAAGAATACCAAATGAACGAAAAAGAGAGATCATGAAACTACTCAGTATATATCACCACTACACCAAACACTTTATTTTTGCACTCGACGCGCGTTTCGCTAACCATGTTAGCTTCATCAGGAGCGATGATTGACTCAGGTTAGTTCAGGACTGAGTCAATCATCGCTCCTGATGAAGCTAACATGGTTAGCGAAACGCACGCCGAGTGCAAAAATAAAGTGTTTGGTGTAGTGGTGATATATACTGAGTAGTATCATTGTGCCAAAGATTTCACATTCCCAACTTAGTAGAGATTATGAAGGTCGATAAAACAATAATCGATGAAATACAAAGACGGCAACTAAAGTGGTATGGCCATGTCGAAAGGATAGACGAAGAACATATTCCCAAGCAAATTTTGAAATGGACACCGGCAGAAAGAAGAAATAGGGGGTAGGCTAAAACCAACCTGCATATGACTATTACTTAAGCAATATTTGAACGGAACTTACAACCGGAGGATTGGGAAAACCGAAGAGGCTAGAAACGAGGAATTGGAAGGTGTAGGACGCTACAAAACCGATATATATATATATATATATATATATATATATATATATATATATATATATATATATATATATATATATATATATATATATATATATATATATATATATATATATAAATTCACCTAATGTTAGTTAAATGTAACTCTTGTGGCATCTAATCCGTTTTAAAACCGATTTAGGAAACGAAAAAGCAATTACTGGATCTAGCCCTTTCCCAAAAATAATTCTGTACTAGATAATTTCTGCCCCGTTTTGACAAAAATCATTGTTGAGGTATGGAAGTATTTTGAGCTTGAACTGTTTTATTGGGATTAAATCATAACGTTTCGGCTAGTAGGTTATCTTGGATCGTCTTCAATGTCAGAACTCAGACCCCACTCTTAAAATACTAGGTATACTTGTTGAAACTCCATGAATTCAAACAAAGATAATATAAGCCCAAAACATGTCTATTTCTCAACTTTCATCGTTGTCTCATCAGTATTATTATTAACAAAACATTGGCAAGGGTATATCCCTGCAAACAACAGACAGTCGTAGTTGAAGAGGTATGGTGGGGGGTAGAGATCGCGTGTCTACTACGATAGAGCGTTTTAGCGACGAGTATGGGCGAGATGGCTAACCTGCTTCGCTGTCACTCGAATCGCTCGAGCTGCTGCTTAGTGACGACGATGAGCTGTCGCTGTCTGAGCTGGAGCTCGAGGAAGACATGCGACCGGCGCCGGCGCCTGATGGGTCTGCTTTGGCGTCTGGAACAAAAAAGATAACAATGAGTAATAAAGTATTTTGCCAATAAATATGTTTCGTGAGTGTGCTAGTGTGTTTAGCACCGTCCATATATACAGTCTGTCAAGTAAGAACGTGACCGCGCGTATTCTTGAAAAAATGTGTTTCGAGAACGTTTTTTGCTATCAATGTATTCTTTGGTGTGCTGACAACGGCTCAATTACCTTAGTAAGTTGTCCAATCGCTTCCTGCATCAATAATCGCCTGTCATCTTCGAGGCATGCTGTCAACAAGAGTTTCTGCATATTCTACAAATTTTTCGAATCTCGCGAGACAACCGAGTTAAAGTCCTCAGAGCCTTTCCTTTAAGCTTTCTCCTTACAACGGACTAAACGTTTTCAATAGGGTCGGCGTCTGGCAATCATGAGGGCCACTCTAGTATCTTAACGTGGGCCCAAGCAAGCCGCTTCGTGACGTGACTTTTACCCAGCCAAGGTTTCTTCAAGGTGCTTCGGAATTTGACATCATGAGCACGAAGATGTTGTCGAATGGTCTCTTGGGACACATTCAAATCCGATTTTTTAAATTTTGCCGTTCCTTGACGCAGCGTAATTTCGGGTCCCGTGAAAACAAAGACACAATTCGTTTTTCGACTTTCGGAGTGACTTTGCCTACCGAGTCACGTTTTGCCAAGTCGACGACATTTTTCGTCTCGTTAAAACGATTTACCCACTTCTTCACAAACGACACCGACTTTTTAACATATTTAGGGGCCGTGTAATGTGTCATTTTCGGCCTCTTTGGATGAGAACAAAGAATGACTGCCTCGAACAGACACGCAAACAAGTGACTCCTTTTTGGATTTAACGTGATTTCGACGAAAGTTCGGAATCGACTGATGCTTTTGCTAAAATGTGTCGTAAACAAAGTTTCCCTCTACCGATTGCATCTACCAAAAATGAATTATCGCGGACACGTTCTTACTTGATAGACTGTATGGATAATTTGTTGTTATTACTACAGGAATTCTTTAATACTTTAGAGAGTTCGAATGCATCTTGATCTCCAAACATTATTCTCAAACGGTAAAAAGGACCGAGTGTTGTGTAGCAGAAAAATTCGCGGTGTGCCAACGAATTAACGCGCGTCTGTTTTAACACTGAAAAATCAGACGCTAAAGAAAATAGGATTACCTTTTTTAGGTGCCTTTTTACTGGGACCGATCTTGTGATTGACATCTAATAGCCTGTCCTCAAGTTCCTTTTTTTTCTCGGCTATTTGTTCCTCTTTTGATTTTCCCGGCAGCTTTTTGTCTACATAAAAAAATAAATCTTTAGAAACACTAGAAAAGCTTGTTATCGCATATATTATAACGGAGTTCTTATTTAAACAGGGTGCAACATTTATGTAACAGTATTCGGTATTAAAAAAATAAAACCAGTTAAGTGCAAGTCGGACTTGCGCGACTAGTGTTCCGCACGGTGATTGCTGAAGTCTTTAATGAAATTCAGTTACGTACTCATCTTCAATATAAGAATTACTAAGAATATATAAAAACCGAGACATCCATGTAATAAAAGTTAAAAACAAACATTTACTACCTAAATATTTGTTTAAGTATAAACAAATAAAATAAAATTATTTTATCTCGATCCTATTCGTTGGTCATTTTAGATTGAAATTTTTTTTTAGGTTCTAGTATTTAATTTCTGAAAGAAGTAGGGTACGAAAAGGCGTTTACTTTGCGCGCAGCCTGTTGGAGTGATTTGGCTTAGTCGGTAGATTTAATCTATCACTAACGGCTAATACTTATACAAAATTTGGACTTGGAAGGGCTGCTTTACGGTCCTGGGAAATTTTTTAAAATTTCATAGAGAAAACATTTTGAAATTTTTAACGAGTTTTTCTCGAAACTATGTGTTTTTTAAATCGGCCGGCAGCATAACTCCAACAATTTACATCCGATTAACTTGAGCCTTTAACTACAGCTTTTTAATAAGAGTCTCTAGGGAGTAGTAGGGATTATGAGGAATATCAATTAATTTTTTTTATAAGCAAATAAAGGCTGCAGAATACCTCCAAAAACAGATGCCTCCGTTCTACGTGTTAGTGCGTCGTCATTTTGTCCAATACCATACAATAAAAAATTATTTTTTACATTTTAATATGCATATACTAAAACCTCAAAACAGTATAAAAAAATTACCAAAAAGAGCCTATTTTTCCTGCCTGTTAGGTAGAGGTAACCCCTTAAAGCAGTAATGTACTCAAAAGTATATGAGTGTATTACTGACTGCACCTAACACGTGTTGATATTTCGTAACTCTTGGTCCCGGTTAAATTCACAACTTTCCGCGAAAAAAATCTCCACCATATTGTCAGGTCGAATAGTTTTTTTTTTATATAAGATAAATTATCAAACGTAATGCACTCGTGATAATTTTCACTTAATCTACACTTTATGGAGAATATTTCAGAATTTTTTCGAAATCTTTTGAGAGAGAGTGGGGGAACAGTAATTTTTGGTCACTTTTTTTTTCAAATATTATAAAGAAAAGTTTGCACAAGTGTTACATCATATATACTTTTGAACTCGTGTTTTCACAAGCTTTCATTTGCCACCCCACGCGATGACTTCACAAAATTTTTTTTCACCCTTAAATCAAAATTTAACTTTCAAAACTACAGGGCTCTGACTGGGCCACCAATTCTTATTGCCATGATGCTAAATTTCAACTTTCTATGTCAAATAATTTCGGAAAAAATCGGGGGTGACAGACAGACAGATATCGAAGTGATCCTATAAGAGTTCCATATGGAACATTACAAAAAAGTTTCTTTATTATGAAATTGTAAGTAGTAGTGGTAGTAGCAATACCATCTTACTCTATAATTAGGTACTTAAAAACATTATTGTAGGCTTATAATTATTAAAATAGTATAAAAAATATTGCACCCTGATTTAAAAGGGAATAATCATCAAGCATAATTACACCATATGTTTATTATAGAAAGCAAAGCAAACTAAAGCAGATTTATTTATACTTTATTTGGCTACCGAAGCTGGAGTAAAATTAAAAATTGCCGCCTGATTTTCTAAACAAATTATTAAAATCAATAATATACACAGAGCAATCGGGATAAAACTTCAGTATTCATTGACACTGGAGTATAATCACTGGCCGAAAACACTAATTGTATAGAACACTAATATATTAAGATTGAAATATTCGTTATTATGAAAATAAACTAATTGTAAAAACAAAGAACGGCGACCTTTGTTCAATTAAACTGGAAAGATTCTATACTTGACTATTTATCCTTTGAGTTTATTGCAGTTATTTTAAGAACTTTTGTAAAGATACTTGTCGTTAAGTTAGCTCAAAGCTGAAATAAACATAGTAGACAATTACAAAACTCTAAACAATGATATCAACTGCGTTCGCTATAATACTAAATGAAGAGAATAAAACTTCTACAGCTTACGCTATAAACTTATCAAAGCTTGTTACTAACGAATATACGAGGCGTATTCGAAAAGTAAGGGACGTTTGGTCGTAAAAAAATATATTCGTTAAAAAAAGTTTTTATTGACGGTTTTAGTTTCCTACAAATCTACTTCACTTTTCCACATAATCTCCGTTCACTTCTAAGCACTTTTCGTAACGTTGCACCAGCTTTTTTACTCCCCATACAAAGAAGTTCTCCGCCTGGGAATTGAATTAGTTGACAACGACGGTCTTGAGTTCCTCGTCGTCTTTAAACCGTTGTCAACCAAGCCACTGTTTCAAGTGCAACCGTCGATCAGATCGCAGCTTTTGGTCCACGTGTTGAACGATTTCATCAGTCTGAATATTGGGCCTGCCACTCCGCTCTTCAACACTGCACATTTGTGCGACCATTTTTGAAGTCTCGACACCTTTCCATTCACTCATTACTGTAGGTCCGTAAATTAGCCACATAAATTAGACACAACTCCCGATAAATTTGAACAGCTGATGATCCTTTTGCAGACAAAAATCGAATTACAACACGCACTTCGCAACTGGCGAGAGCAACGATTTTCGCGGACATTGTTGTCTGCACCGACAAGCAAACGACTACTCAAAACAATAACTTCAGTGGCTTCGGAAACAAACAATAGATGGCGCTGCATGTCTACAACTTTGTTCAGACCCGCCAATATTTAAATATAAGCAAAGGACCCTTACTTTTCGAATACGCCTCGTACTACTTGCAATAAATTAGCTTAGTAAGTATGAATTTAGTTTATAAACCTTCACCAGACACCAATAATTTATAAAATTAGAATTACACCACATGGACCTGGTAGACATGCATGCACAATTTAGGTTAGGTGTATTAAAATGGCAAAATAATATCACAGCTCTTTTTAAAAATGAACATTTTCAGCGGTCTTATTACCCCTTGAGTTTCGTAAAAATCACTCGAAGCTTTCTAAATTAAACTTCTACTAAAGTTAGCCAACACTACGAAATTTCGTAAGGAAAATTGCATTTTCAATACTAGTACAGTAAATATTAAAACCACAATTACAAGAGAGATTTCATTTATTTCCCGAAGTCATCAGATTCTCAGTTGGTAACATCCATTAAAATAAAACCCGTCAAGTGCAAGTTGGACTTGCACAATGAGTATTCCGTACCGTGATTGCTCTTAAAATAAAATAAAATCCTTACCTAGGCTAACTTAATTAGGTCCCCGACATCTTAAGATCCAATATGTATTTTCACGTTTTTTTTTAGTCAATAATGTATAGCTACCTAATAGCCAATAAATATTTAGCTCAATCTAGAATCTAGTAATAAAAGTGTAAACCAAATATTTACTACCTAAATATTTATGTATAATTACAAACAAATAAAATAGTCTCGGTACAGGAGCGACAGTAATGTACTGAAAAGTATATCAAAAAGTCTCCACCATATCGTCAAGGCACATACTTTTCACAGTTTTTTCAAAATTTTTTGATCAGTACTTTTCGAGATAAGGAGGGGGTGACAGCTATTTCTGACCATTTTTTAAAAATAATACAAAGAAAAGCGAGCGCAAGTATGACATCATATATATTTTTGAACTAGTGTTTTCACGTGCTTTCATTTGACACCCCACTAGTAATTTTTTTTCCACTTCCGATTTCGCTCCCAAAAACTAACGCCTTAAGTCAAAATTTAATTTTCAAAACTACGCGGCTCTGATTGGGCTATCAATTCCTACATTTGTGCCAAATTTAAATTTTCTATGTCAAATAGTTACAGAGAAAATCGGTCGAGACAGACAGAGGAACAGACAGACGCCGAAGTGATCTCATAAGTGTTCCTTCCGTACGGAACACTAATTAAATATTTTAAAATAATTTTTTTCATTGTGTCTTGTATAAACACGTGTTAAATATTTTTTCAATAATTTTTAATATATTACTATTAACGACCATGTAAAACTTAAAAAAAAATAAACAAAAGTTAACCATCGTTTCGATATAGGAACGGGGGGGCAGTAAGGACCATAAAATGTATGCATTTTAATAACCAAATTACCCAGAACATCTACCATGCTTAGAAAAATGTGTAGTTCCAATTACATACGCCTGTTGTAGCACAACATAATTTTTTTAACAATAACTTCAAATAACTTATATACCGTCGGAATATTTATAATAAATAGGCGCACGAAATTCTAGCGAAATATTTATTTCTAGCATTATTTTCAGAAGCGTACACTTTCCAAACGTCTTAAAAGGTTTTGAAAACCTCGTTAGATTTTAAAACAGATTTTTACGAACTGGTAAAAGAAAGAGTGGAAAAGAAAGTAATGGAAAATAAAATAATGAAAAATAAAGTAATGGAAAATTTAATAGAAAAAGTAACATAAACATTAAGGATTTTTTTTGGGAAGGATAACGTTTAATAGTTACTACTCAGTATATATCACCACTACACCAAACACTTTATTTTTGCACTCGACGCGCGTTTCGCTAACCAAATCAAAGAAATCTTAATTTCTTTTGATGTCAGTTCTTTGTTCCCAAGTGTACCAATACCACAAACTTTACACTATCTCGAAGAATTACTTAGGATGAATGACTTTGAGGACGAAATTATTCATGAATACTTAACATTATCTAAACTTTGTATGCAACAAAATTATTTCCAATATGACAGTCAATTTTATGTTCAGAAAGAAGGACCAGCTATGGGTAATTGCTTATCACCTTTTATAGCCAATTTATTCATGAGTAAGTTTGAAACCGAAGCCAGTCAAGAATTTGAATATTTCCCAAGGGTATGGTATAGGTATGTAGATGATATTTTCGCGATTTTTGATACAAAGAAAGCAAATATTAAAGACTTTGTTTCCAAATTAAATAGTCGATATGATTCCATTAAATTCACTTACGAAGTTGAGAACAAAGGACAACTGCCTTTTTTAGATATTTTAATTATTAAAAATAATAATAGATTAAAATTTGATATCTATAGGAAAGACACAGTAACAGATACATATATTCCTAATGATTCATTTCATTGCAAACAACACAAATTAACCTCATTACATTTTTTAGTTCATCGTTTGATCACCTCCTCTGAATATAGTAAACTTTAATAACAAAAGGAATCATATTAGAAATATAACTATAGTTAATGGTTATGACGATGACTCGGTAAACAAGTTAATAAATAGACATAAGTTCAGGTTAATTATTCAGAATTCCACCTCTTTTACACGCGAAGAAAATAACACCAAGTATGTCTCCATACCATATAATCCAAAATATAGCAAGGGACTCAATAAGGTATTTAATAAAGTAGGCCTCACCTTAGTCTATAAGTCATCAGACAATCTGAAGAATATCTTAGGAAATCCCAAAGATAAGATTCCTAATTGTGAGAAAAGTGGAACGGTCAATTAAAACACGACTTAAAGAACATTTAGCACACTTAAAATACAGTAGAACAGAAAAGTCTAGCATTGCCGAACATGCCCTTGAAGCTGATCATATTGTAACATAGATAATCTAAGATTAATTAAAAATGTATCTGATAAGAGATTATTTAACGCATACGAAAGTATGGACATTATAAAATGTAAAAGTAGTTTAAATAAAGACAGAGAGCCTATTCCTTATAGTCCCCTCTACTGGTTACTTGACCGGAACTGATGACCTCGCCTATGTTATTAGTTCCGCTTGAGTAATTCAAGGTTAGGCTAAGTATAAATAGGGTAGATTTGTAGTTTAGCTTAAGTCAATCATCGCTCCTGATGAAGCTAACATGGTTAGGGAAACGCGCGCGAAGTGCAAAATAAACTGTTTGGTGTAGTGTGATATATACTGAGTAGTGTCATTGTGCCAAAGATTCCACATTTGCAACTTAGTTAGTTTGAATCCATAATTCTTTCTATTTTTTTCACACTATACTACATGGAGGGGAAAAGTCTCGAGACTTTTGAGGAAAAAACAATGTTTTTGCCAAAAATCGACTTTATTCTTCAACACAGTTGCCTTCAAGAGCGATACACTTATTCTAGCGATCTTCCAACATGTAGATACCTTCCATATAGCACGATTTGTCGAACTCTCTAAAATAAGCCTCACTTTTCCATTCGACTTCATTTGAGCCAAATCTCTTTCCTTGGAGCCACATTTTCAAATTTAGGAAAAGGTCATAATCGCTGGGGGGCAGATCTGGTGAATACGGCAGGTGAGGAAGCAATCCATAGATTGGTCCAATTTCACCATCGATTTTATGGAGTTGTGAGCTGGTGGATTATCTTGAGGAAAAAACACATTTTCTTCACTAAATGTGCTCTTTTTTTTTGATTTCACCACTCAAACGGTCCAATAAACCAACGTAATCGTTTCTCGTGATTGTTCGCTCCATCTCAAGATAGTCGATCAGTATTATTCCATGTGAAAACTTATCCAGCTGATGTTTATGTTTTCAGACGTTTCGGTCGGCTTTTATGCGGTTCCAGCGTGTAGTGGTGGATCCATATTTCGTCCATTGTTACGAATAGACGTAAAGACTCCTTTGGATTACGCCGAAACAGTGCAAACAGCGTTTTTTCCCACCAAAAAACAATGTTTAATCAACACACGGAATTCTCTTTATTCAATCGTTTTGCAAAAAATTAAAAGCATCGTCACTCAAAAAGCTGATAACTCGCAAACTAATAGACATGTCACCAAAATTTTATACGAATTTTCTGAGAGTTGACGCTAATTGAAAATCATATGATTTTTTTGTTTGCGCTACCATATCTCGCGACTTTTCACCTCATGTAGTAATATAAAATCGAAGCTAGCCCACTTATCTTGTTAACCATAGAAAATTACGCTTGAAATTGTTTCAATCTCCATCCAAAAATCAGAATTATATCTCCTATTCTACTACTGCCACCTAAATTACTGTATAATTTGAAACTTAAAGGAAGTTTTCGACGTCCATCCCTTTCACTTCCTTAAGCAATAAGGCTCAAAAACCATAGGTTCCTTCTAAACCATCTTTTTGCACATTTTTCACAACGCAAACAGATCATATGCGGTTTAACAGTTGACTTGACTGAAGCGCCGTAAACGGTCTCTCTTCTACACACAGCGATATGGAACAGTGGCGGCGAAATACCTTTTTACAACTATGTTCAAATTTCAAGCAAATTATTCATATATTAAACTACTTTTATAACACCCCGTATCACGACAGATTCGATTCTTATATTAATTATTAGTTGTGCTACATTTATCGGTGGTCCGGTCTGGCGCCTCGTCGTTTCGTCGACGACACAAAGACGACCCTTAGACAGACGCAACGTAACGGAACTTACAGTATGGCTTACGTGGCTTTTTTCTGAGGCACGACGCGACGTAGCTTTCCAGTTCCCTTAGCGTCGACGGCTTCAGCGTCTCGAAGTCGATCTCGATCTCGTCCGGGTTTGAGTCCCTGAGGGACGGTTCCCGGGACTGGATTATGTGCACCACCCGACCTAGTTTGTCGCCTGAAAATAATAGTTAAGACTGTTATTACCAAAAACATTGGAAAACAATTATTCATTCTTTCACATTTTTCATATTAAATACCATTTATTTTAAGATATTTATTTCGCCCTATATTTGCTGCTGATTTTATTTTTACTGGAATTATTAAGGATATACCTAGTCATCTGGGTCAAAAAATTCGAATTTTGCATTTTTACATTTTGTTTTAGTATATTATCTTAAGAATATTTTCTGTAAGTTTAACAAGAATTGGTTAACAATTGACGAAGTGATAGCAGTTTAAAAGAAGTGCCGTTGCGTAGAGTTTTCGGAGCAGGGTTAGCCTTTGCCGACTTTAATTCGATTTTAATGTATTTTAAACTTTTTCTTTTACCATATATAATCTGATCAATGGATCTTTGCAGTCATGGGATCAACGCTTCGTCAAGAATATTCATACGATTCAATCGGCTGTCAATTTAGTGTGGGCGGTCTGAGTTTTAAATTACAATTTCAAAAGTCAAAATAGAATTTAAAATTTTTTATCCGGTTTAGTAATTCACGAAAACTACGGATATATTAAATGTGTATGATGTGTAAAACACCCTAGTTCTTACTTCTGAAGGACATTTACTTACCTGCATAAATCTAACGTCTAATATCACCTATTTTTATTTTTCAGGTTGCTATTATATTTTTATTGCCTATATCATTGATTGGACTATAATATATTACAAAGAGATTCTTCAATTGTCCTTCTTAGAAGGGACAAGGCATTCAGATCTGCTATTCTAAAGTTCTATATTCGATTTGTCGAATTGATAACTTGACGGTTTATTATGGATTGGCTATACGTCGACACTGTCATGACTCGGTAGAAGCTATGAAGGAGACTATTTGGTCAACTTATTATCATTACAGCTCGACTGATGAACATCCACGACACCAATACTGTTCTTAAAGAGAAGAATCGTGGTGCCAGTGGTAACGAGCATATGCACAATCGGAAGATAAAAATAATATCGATTCCACGCCTTTCACGCTTACTAAGTAGCAAAAATACGTATCTTTCTCAAGCAGAATTCAAGTAATCTTTCTTTCACGCGCTAAAAGTTTATCCCGTATTTTAACATAAATACGAGTACACAGGACCAATACCCAAAACTTGAACACTGAAGATTAAATTGTTCCGGAAATTAAATTGCTACTAAATTTTATTGTTTTTCGAAATTCTACTAAAATGTACTAAAACAAATGTTACCTGGCAGTTTGTTGATGTCCAGTGACAGTTGCCTCTTTTCGTCGTACGACATCGGTTTGGCGCTGTCCTCGTCCTCGGAGTCGAAGGCCGGTGCCGCGGGTACCGGCTGAGCTTTCTTGCGGCCCGGTCCGCTGCCGGCCCCCGCTCCCCTGCCGGTCTTCGCGCGTTTGGCCGCTGGACCGCCGGCCGCGGCCCCGGACGGCGCTGCCGCTGCCGGTTTGGGACCTCGGGGACCTGAAACAAAAAAAAATGTATTGTGAAAATTGCCACTAAATTGGAAATATAAAATTAAAAGAAATAAAAATATAAAACCGAATTCTAGACGTGTTATGTTACAAATAAATCCGACTAATCTTTTAATTTTATAAGCCAGTCAACTAAAAAAAAGAAACCAGAAATGGTAAGGTCAAACAGAAGCTGTGCGTGCGACTGGATTTAAAAGCAGTGCTAAAAATTAAATATATATTACTTGACAAATGTTTTTTTGTCAACACTAACTACTAATTACATTCTCAAAAATCTACAAAAGCAATAGAGTAAGATATAGAAGATCCTAAATTACGGAAAAGATCTAGTCACATGCACTAGACGTAAAGTTGTTGGAGGAGAGGCAAACGGTAATTAATGATCATTCACTCTTTTCTGTCAATCTCTAAAATTGTAGATAACCTGTCAAAATTAAGTAAACAAAATAACCGGCCAAGTGTAACTCGGACTTACGCAATTAGTGTTCGGTACGTTGATTGCTTTTAAAATGAAAATTTCTGTTATGGAGGTATAAAATGATCAATGACTGCACAAAACACCCCCCAAATGAGTTTTCAACAAAGTTTTTTTCCGATCTTCGTTGAAAACAGATGACCTTGAAATTTTAGTTTTTTTTTATATACACCAGATAAATTATTAAAGGTAACGTGCTCATGATAATTTTAGTTCAATCTAAACCCTCTGGAGAATATTCCCGAATTTTTTCAAAATTTTTTGATCAGTACTTTTCGAGATAAGGGGGGGACAGCGATTTTTGGCAATTTTTTAACAATAATACAAAGAAACGTGTGCGCAAGTATTACATTACATATATTTTTGAATTCGTATTTACACAAGCCTTCATTTAACACCCCACTCGACGATAAAACTTTTTTTTTCATTTCCGATTTTACTTTCCAAAACTAACCATTTAAGTCAAAATTTAACTTTCAAAATTACACGGCTCTATATTAGTGCCAAATTTCAACTTTCTATGTCAAATAGTTTTGAAGGAAATCGGGTGTGATAGACGGACGGACGGACGGACGGACAGACACCGAAGTGATCTTATAAGTGTTCCGTACGGAACACTAAAAGTATAAACTAGATTGGGCAATACCGCCTTAAGTTATTTTTTGGTATCGTCAAAGAAAATGTCATGAATAAGCATGCCTTTTGATTTATTTATATAAGGCGTTGTTTGGCAACAACTTATCTTAGTCGAGGTAGTACCAGAGAATCGAGATTCCAGAATAAACATGGAGGATTCTTCTTAATTTTGACAGAATGCCTAGTATATCGGAAATGGTGGCCATCTTCAACGACTTTCTTAACTCTCTAGATCAATGACTAACTAATTTCAGATTAATATGATAATGTCCTCAGATGTGTTACGAGCAAACATGTAAATAAGTTTTTTTTGGTATTCCTGTATGTTTTTTTTACTTTTTGTAATTTACACAGTATATTTTTGGTCTTGCAAATCTTATCGATTTCGTTCGCATATATTCCATATTAAACTTAAATTTGGTTAATAAAAAATTAAGGCAACCAAAAACTACAGTTTATAAACAACCCTTCATTTAGTGGTACTACCAAGCTGTTAGTCAGACTTGGCGCCATGAAGAAGTTTCTTGTTTAAATTGTACACTTTTACTTCCCTCTCTTAAGGTTGAAGTTGAACATTAATACAACTCGTTGTCGAATGGTACCAAATGGCGTTTAGTGTAAATATAGATATGTTCGTAAAAAATTGCACACAGCATATCAACTTAAAAATATATCTGTAATATTCCTATATAGCTAGATTGAGAGAGAAGTGTGTTGCCGTTAGTAGAGTACAGACGATCGTTTCTCTCTTGCACCCTAGCTCGGAACCTTGCACGAATTGCGCATATTTTATATAAGAACATATTAATTTTGTGCGAGTTTCCGGATAAAGAGGCGCGCATGCGCGTTAACAATCTGCTCTCTTCTTGCTTCTCTAATGGCACTGGCTTCGCTTACAGGCGAAGATAGGGCTCTAGCTATATAGGAGTACTACATATATGAACTTAAACATCTTTAGACCTTAATGCAGCTTATGCACACGGTAGGGTGTAACTCATCCCATTTCGTCTAAAGTTTTGGTGATATTTTTAAAAACGACAAAGGCAACATCAACTGCTATGATACAGTTGTAGGGTAGACAGTAAAAAAGTCGCGCTGACTACTTGTTGCAATTAATCACGTCTAGTTTCTATCTTGACTTGACAGACTCGGTGAAGCTCGCGTAAACAAGACGAACATTTTTTAATTAAAACATAGACCACGGGCGGTCATAGGGCCGACGCGAGATTCTACGTCTAAATAGGGAAGTCACTCCAAAAAAAAAACACAAAAAAATCTACCATATTGTTCTCAGTGACCGCAAAGTGAAAAGTGAGAAAGAAAGCTGACATTTTAAGATATCAACAGAACACGTGAGGCACATTTTGCATGAATATTTGCATATAAAAAAGCTATGTGCCCGATGGGTGCCGCACACTTTCACAATTGATCAAAAACAGCAACGTGTCGAAGATTCAGAAAGCTCTTTGGCACTGTTTCGGCATAATCCAAAGAAGTTCTTGCGTCGATAATAATGGTCGAAATATGGATCCACCACAACACGCCTGAGACCAACACGCAGCCTGCAGAAGAGCTGGAATCCCATAAAAGCCGACCGAAGCTTCCAAAGGTTTTGGCAAGTATTTTTTAGTATACGCGTGGAATAATACTGATCGACTATCTTGAAGAGGGGGGCGACCAATCACCGAAGATTATTACGTTGCTTTATTGGACCATTGTTTTACCTAGATAATAAACCAACTCACAAATCCCTAAAATAGATGGTGAAATTGGACCAATTAAGCTAGAATTGCTTCCTCATCCGCCGTATTCACTAGATCTGGTCCCCAGTGATTATTACTCTTTTCAAACTTGAAACGGTGACTCCCGGGAAAAAGGTTGGAAAATCAGTGGATAAGAAGGAAACTATGTTGAAGAATAAAATCGTTTTTTGACAAAAACGTTGCTTTTTCTTCACCCCATGTAGTATATAACACCTCAACGACTTGACATTTTTATGCGTCACGTTCGATTGTTTGTCCAATTGAATGTTCCACGGGAACTCAACCTGACACAGAACGACAATTACCACTTTAGGTCATGTGAACAATTATTAAAAAAAAAAATACAGATCGTAATCCTCTAACAGCTGAGTGATATTAACAGACTGTAGTAACAATTGTCATATATCAAAACGCGGGAAATAGTTGGAGAGAGCTTAGGCTGTAAGTGGCGGTATTTTGATATGGGTGTTTTTTTCTCACGTCTTAGGGCATATCTAACCAACTCAATTTTAAGGGATGACGTCTTGATCCATTTTATTTTGCGAGTTACTACTAAGTTGATTCAAGCATTCACACAGGCTAATTATGACAAGTGATTTCAAAAGGAGGATCGTGTACAAATGCGCGTCAAGCGAGAGTTCAAATTTACGTCATATGTTCTCACGCAGGCTTTGGAAAAAGTAAATACTCAGTTGTTTAAAAAAATAATAGCCATAATGACGTTATTACCGACGAATTTCACGTGTAAAAGTGGTTATGTCCCTACTGTACCAGAACAAATTCATTATCTCAGAAATAGGTGAAGTAAATTAAATTGATAGATCTATCTAATAAGCCTTCTTCCATCCGCTGCCGGGCATAGGCCTCCCCTTCCTTTTTCCATCCCTCTCAATTCTAAGTCTTTCTGATCCATCTTAAACGAGCCGTTCTTTTCATCTTGTTTGGCGCCTTCCTCTGAATCGTTGTCCCAACCAAGACCTTCATTCTTGTATTCTTTTATTCCATCTCTCATCTTGTTGTCTCATCGTGTGACCTGCCCATTCCCATTTCAAACCAGCTACCTGTTCTCTTACGTCCATCACTTTGGTATTTTGTCTTATACTTTCATTTCTGATTCTGTCTTGTAATCTTATATTCACAATCTGGCGTTCCATTGCTCTCTATGTGTTAGTCAGTTGGTCCATCATCTTTTTAGTTAATGTCCATGTTTGGGCCGCGTAGGTGAGAACCGGTTGAATGCATTGATCGAATACCATCTTTCTTAGTTTCAGAGGCATTCTTTTGTTGGTTAGTATTGTCCTTTGTTTGCCAAACGCTGTCCATGCCAATACGAGTTTTCTCTATACTTCTCTACGTACTCAAGTGTTCTGCCTTCTATTCCCAAGCCTCACGGACTGTCTTCGTTTGTCATAGCCTTTGCCTTATCTCTATTCAGTAGTAGTTCTACCCTCTCTGATTTGCTTTGTAGTTTAATAATCATTCAATAATCATTTCCTGTATGTCATCAAAATTAGATTGTAAACATGCTCATAATTATTAGTGATGTTAGTTTTACATTGTTAAGACTACAATTTTAAGTTATATTTTTGCAATAAATTATTAAAACTTGTCATCACTTTGATAAGGCTTTGACCTTGCTTTTAGACTGTTTTCTGAAATGTTCAATATCAGATTATTATGTATTTATTCAAAAATACTAGATGTTCTGCAAATAAACAAGTATATATATATTCTCAAAAACATTTTCATGAACGTTAAAAAAAACCAGACACCTTCGTTAATATAATTTTTAGGGGTAGCTCGAAAAAAGATATGCAGAAATATTACAAAAACTAGTATTTTAACCTTCAAATGGAGTATTTATTTTGCTTTAGTTAATTGCATTGTAAGCGAGTAGTAAGGCCAAGTAATTACGATAAAATAAAACCAAAATACTAGTTTTTACTAATATTACATCACATGCATAAATACATCAAAAAAATAACGCATAACACTTTCTTCCATGCACACTACTAGTCCTCTCCTATAACCAACAACTTTCTCCCAATCTATTCGACCTTACCTTTGCTCTTGGGCGTTTTGGCGGCGGCCGCGCCCCCCGTCTGCGCGCCGCCTTGCTCGCCCCCCGCCTTCGAATCGACAGAAGGGCCTCCATCTTCGGCCAGGCTGTCGGGGGCCGTGGGCAGTTGTTTGCCACCGCCGCCCGCGCCTCCTGGACCGCCCGAAGCTGCCTTACCTGCGGCGACAAGAAAATGGTAATGATGTAACATGCATATAAATGATAAATGGGCAACAACAGAATTTTGTTCAGTGCTAACAATAAATGATCAAACATTGACAATTTTGAACCCCCAATGAATAAACAGATAAAATATATAATTTTATACATAACATAAATAAACTCAATGTAACTGGTGAGATGGGATATATAAAGACAATGCAATAAACGTTTCACGTAACTGGCGACATACTTAGAATTCCGACGTAACATTTCAAAATTTATCTTGTCAGAGACTGTCGATTAAAATAACTTCTAAGAATTACGTCCATGGTTTATAATTCAAATACTGTTTTACACGTTACATGCCAGTTTTATCATACTTTTATAATAAAAATTTTTGAATAAAAATTGTGAATTTCAATATTGGAACAAACGAAAAAATTTAACGCTTTAATCGCAAATAATATCGAATTTTCTAGTCTTGCACTGCTCAGCTGCAAAACTTTCTTACTGCTGTAATCAATTTTAATTCCAAAATGCCATATGGGACCAGCTTTAAGGTTACGTTTTTAGTAAATCAGGCAGTTTTCATTAATCCCTAGTTTGTAATTATCCCATCTAACTATTACATTAATTTCAGCTATCAGCAAAACTTACCAGTACTATTAGGAAGTGCCGAAACTGTATGCACTGTCTTTTTAGGCTTATCTTTCATTTTCTGTTTTTTTCTTCTCCTTTTTACGTCTTGTACTTTCTTCTACTAATTTTCTCATCCTTTCTTGCATTGCCGTTAACTGATAAAGAAATAAATATTATATTGCTGGCATCATAAATACTGGTGTTGTAACTTCATTATGTAAAATGTACGTAAACCATTATACTTATAAAAATGTGACACCACACAACACTGTAGAGGTCAGTAATGCGAGGCTTACAACAACGACAGCGAGTGTTTTATTATTTAAATTTCACGTTTTTGATTCACCGAAATTCAAACCGTTCTGTTAGAGGTAATGGGTAGTTTTCCCCATGGTAACACTAAATAATCAGTTTAAAATTAACAAGCATGTTTAGGGACATGTAGGCGAATTTTTAAAATGCATTAGGGCAGTGTTTTTCATGACGCGACCCCCTTAATACTTAAAAAATTTTCGCGACCCCCTAACTTCCGCTGTTTCTAACCTGTATTTTATTATGTTACAAATAAAAATCCATACAACATTTTTATTTATTTTCATAATTAGGTATCGGCTAAATACATAATTAAGTACCTACAACAGACATATTTTTACATCGATTACGTCGCCAAACGTCTCCATGGATACGACAATAGTAGATTAATAAAGCGCGTGCGTATGTGCGAGAACCATGCCGGCTCGCGAGTGCGACGAGGCCGCCGGCGAGTATGAGAGTCGAGTGAATGAGCGGGACACGACGAGCGCTGCGAGGGCGTCGCGCTTCGTGGGGTACAGAGCGGCGCGCGCGAGATCACGTACGCCGGAAATAACAGTCAGTCGGCGTTCGTTAGACGAGCACGAGCCATTGTTTTAATGTTGGTTGGACTCACGTATTTAAATTTATTGAAGTGACTAATGAAAATGGATAAATTTCTAAAAAGGTCAACACAACCGTCAACTTTTAGTGAGAGTAGTGAAACGAAACAAAGAAAAAACGTCTTTATGACGACAATTATTTAAAATTCGGATTTACTGTGATTGAAAATAAACCGCAGTGCGTTATTTGTTTCGAAACTTTATCAAAAGAAAGCATGAAGCCATCAAAACAAGTTCGTCACCTCGATACACAAAACATCCAGATGAAAAAAACAAACCGTTGGAATTTTTTGAGAGAAAATTGAAGGCCCTTCAACATCAAAGAACTGCTGTAGTACAGATGTCCAATCTAAATGAACAAGCATTGCTAGCTAGTTATCGAGTAGCTTTTCGTGTGGCTAAAGCAGGAAAACCTCACACTATTACCGAAAATTTGATTTTACCAGCGGCTTTAGATATAGCAGAGATTATGTTTGGCAAACAAGAGGTAGAAAAGCTCAAAAGTATACCTCTCTCTGACAATACCATTCAACGCAGGATAAGCGATATAGCAACTGACGTTCGTGATCAAGTCACAGGAAAAATAAAAGACAGTACTTTTGTATCCCTGCAGTTCGATGAATCTACGGATATTGCGGGATGTGCGCAGTTTATAGCTTTTGTGCGTTTTAACTCCAATGAGAGATTGATGGAAGAAATACTGTTTTGTAAAGCTCTTCCCACAAATACAACAGGTCAGTGCTTATATAACATGTTCCTTGAAGCTACACAAGGTTTCAATGTTGATTGGGCGAAGAAATGCATAGCTATTTGTACGGACGGAGCAAAAGCCATAACTGGTTCGAAAAGCGGATTTATTACCAGTCTAAAAAAACTGATGCCAAACGCTTGTTGGATGCATTGCTTTCTTCACCGCCAATCTCTTGCGGCCAAAACCTTGTCACAGGAATACAATGAAGTTCTCAATATAATTATAAAAATAGTAAATTCTATTAAAGGAAAAGCGTTACAGACACGATTATTTCGAGTGATTTGTGAAGATATGGGTTCACTGCACCAAAATTTACTTTACCACACAGAGGTTAGGTGGTTATCGAAAGGCAAAGTACTGACGAGAGTTTTCGAACTTCGAGCTGAACTTTTGGTGTATTTACAGCAGACCAAAGCAGAATATTCCAAATTCGTTTGTGACCCGGAATTCCTTTTAAAACTGGCTTTTCTTTCCGACTTATTCGAACATTTAAATACCTTGAATAAAAGGCTTCAGGACGGGATGAAAATGTCATTACTGCTAAAGACAAAATCCATGGCTTTACAAAAAAAATAGACTTATGGTCATCATCCATAAATCAAAGCAACTTCGATTCTTTTTTGTCGACTCAGTCTTTTATTGGAGAGGTGGGGTCTGAGATAAACATCAGAGCATATATACCTGGTATGGAAATTGTCTTGCAGAATTTGAAAGAAGAATTGTGTCATTATTTCTTGGTGCAAGAACTATCAGAGAACATTGGGCAAAGGTGGATCATAAATCCGTTTTTAAATGCAGCAATAGATGAGGCAAGTTTGGGAACCAACCTAAAAGAAAAACTGCTGGAATTATCTGCCGATGGAATGTTGCGCTTAGAATTCAAGTCTGTTAATTTGGATACGTTTTGGTTAAAAAGAAAAACAGAATACCCAGAATTCACCACAGAAGCTTTGAAGTGTTTGATTCCATTTGCCACCTCTTACTTATGTGAGTTGACGTTTTCGTCAATGGCCCAAATCAAAAGCAAACAGAGAAATCGCCTAAATTTAGAAAACGATTTAATTCCATGTGTAGCAAAAACGGAATCCGCGATGGGAGAAATTAGTTAACAAAAAACAGGCGCAACCTTCACATTAATGTGAATGTGACTCGTATGTATTTTTTTTATTCTTGTTGATTTGTGTTAACCTACAAATGTCCTTTAATTAACATTTTCTTAATAAAACTATATTTTTAAACTTTATTGTTTTTTTCTCTTTTTTACTGAGGCTTCGCGACCCGCTTATAGAGGCTTCGCAACCCCCAAGGGGGTCGCGACCCACACGTTGAAAAACACTGCGTTAGGGGATTGAACGTGAAACTTCCTGCGCTAACAAGTTATAAAGGTTTACAAAACGTATCAATCAATCAACAATAGCTTTTTTCATTTTTAGTGTTCCGTACGGAACACTTATAAGATCACTTCGTGTCTGTCTGTCTGTCTGTCTGTCACACCCGATTTTCTCCGAAACTATTTGACATAGAAAGTTGAAATTTGGTAATAATATAGGAATTGATGGCCTCATCAGAGCCATGTAGTTTTGAGAGTTAAATTTTGACTTAAGGGGTTAGTTTTGGAGGGTTAAATCGGAAGTGAAAAAAAAAAATTTTACTAGGTCATCGAGTGTGGTGTCAAATGAAAGCTTGTGAAAACACGAGTAAAAAATGTATATATAATGTAATACTTGCGCGCACTTTTCTTTGTATTAATTTTAAAAAATCGCGAAAAATCGTTGTCCCGCGCCTTATCTCGAAAAGTACTTATCAAAAAATTTTGAAAAAATTCCGGAATATTCTGCACGGAGTGTAGATTGAACGAAAATTATCACGAGTGCATTACCTTTAATAATTTTTCTGGTATTTAAAAAAAAAAAACAAAAATTTCAAGGTCATCAGATTTCAGTAAAGATTGGAAACAAACTTTGTTGAAAACTCATTTGGGGTGTGTTTTGTGAAGTCACTGATCATTTTATACATCTGTAACAAAATTTTTTTATTTTAAAAGCAATCAACGTACGGAACACTAATTGCGCAAGTTCAACTTGCACTTGACCGGTTATTCATGTCTAGTATGAAATCTGCAATTTAGTGTGCTGAAGCGAAAACTACAGTACTTAGAATACATTCAGAGGAAAGAGAACCACCACTTGCTGATAACACAGGAGACGATTAAACAACGGAAAAGTTTAAGAAGACGACGTTTATAGTTGCAAAACTTGTAAGAGTGATTGTCAAACTTCGTGATGCAGACGGCGCTTGAAGATTTAACAAATATGTTTTACAGGCGTTTAGGTGAATTTGTAAAATTTAAAGGAGCTTTTCTCATTCTAACCAAAGCTCATCTTAGAAATATGTATAGCTAAAAGGCTTGTGAAAACTGTATTTTGTGTATGAACATTTTTTTTATCTTTAATTTGGTCCTTCTCACGAATTTTTATAGTTGTAATGTGTTCAAATTAATGCAAACCGGCCAAGTGCAAGTTGGACTTGCACAATTCTGTACGGTGATTGCCTTTAAAATAATAATTTTTGTTATGGAGGCTTGGTTTCTGAGAAAATCAGGTGTGACAGACGGACGACCTTGTGAACAGACGGACAGACCTCGAACAGAACGGAAGTGGTCCGATAAGTGTTCTGTACGGAATACTAAAAACGTACAACCATGATCAAAGAAATAGTACACCTCGTTAACAGTCTAGCCGTGCTTTTATAGGTTAAAAATAATTATTAAGTCGCATGGTCCTGACATAAAAATTAGATCTCAATGTATCAATGGTTGACCCCAAAACAACAACTCTACTAACAACATTCTACTTACTTCTTTTTCCAGTTGTTTTAACTGTTTATTTCGCCTTTCTTCTTCAGAGTCTTCCGTTTCACTAGAACTTTCCGAACTTGACCCAGATGAGCTGGACTCGTGGGGAACCATCCCACTTATCCTGTTGTTGGGCTCGTCAGGTATTTTTGCAAATCTATTAAAGATATAATACCAATAAAAAAAGAGTTTAAAGATTTAGCCCGAGCCTACAAACAAAAAAGATGCCGAAAATCAAGTCCCTAATATGCATTTGCCTATTTTTTCATATTAAAACTCAGTAGACTGAATTTAATACAATGTCTCACAGTAAGTACAGGTAAGAACGTGTCCGTGATAATTTATTTTTGGTAGATGCGATTTTAGCAATTCAATAAAAAATCGGTAGGGGGAACCTTTGTCTACGACGCATTTTAGTAAAAGTAACAGTCGATTCCGAACATTCGTCGAAATCACGTAGTATCCAAAAGGCTTGCGCGTCGATTCGAGGCAGTCTTTCTTTGTTCCTATCTAAAGAAGCCGAAAATGACACATTCTGCAGCCGCTAAATAAATTAAAAAGTCGGTATCGTTTGAGAAGAAGTGGGTAAATCATTTTAACGATAATACGAAAAATGTCGACGACTTGCCAAAATGTGGCTCGGCAGGCAAAGTCACTCCGGAAGTCGAAAAACGAATCGTGTCTTTGTTTTCACGGGACCCGAAATTGACGCTGCATCAAGGAGCGGCAAAATTAAGAAAATCGGGTTTCAATGTGTCCCATGAGACTATTCGATAACATCTTCATGCTCATGATGTTAAATTCCGAAGCACGTTGAAGAAACCTTGGCTGGGCGAAAATCACGTCGCGAAGCGGCTCGCTGTGCCTACGATAAGATACTAGAGTGGCCCTCACAATCGCTGGACGCCAACCCCACTGAAAACATTTGGTCCCTTGTAAAGAGAAAGCTCAGAGAAAAGACTCTGAAGACTTTGACTCAGTTGTTCCGCGAGATTCGAAAAATTTGGATCATTGCGGAAAATTTCATTGACAGCACGTCCCGAAGTTGCCAGGCGATTATTGATGCAGGAGGCGATTGGACAACTTTGTTGTTGTCAGCATACCACAGAATACATTGTGGTAAAAAATGTACTCGAAACACATTTTTTCAAGAATACTAACGGTCACGTTTTTACTTGACAGACTGTATCTCTCGAGAAAAGTTTCACGGATACAATATTACCTTAGTGAGACATATCAAGATTTAAAAAAGTGATATATCTTGTTTTACACTGTCTGTCCAAAAAATCCCGAACTGATTCCGGTTTTTAAGCTGCGCCATTTGCATTAAACCAGTCAGTTGTAATTAGTCAATGCTGAGTAGTAGCGTGCGAACTGTATGTGTCGTAGTCGTTGTGACACAGAAGTGTGATGGAGTAGTGGGCAGTGATCAAATTTCATGTGAAACTGGGTAAAACAGCTACGGAGACATTTGAAAAAAAAGCTTACGGTGAAGATTGTTTTTCGCGTTCACAAGTGTCTAAGTGGTTTAAACGCTCTAAGGAAGGACGGCAGTCGCTCGAGGATGATGCAAGGTTAGGGCGTCCCAGCACAAGTTCGGCAGACGCAAACGTTGTGAAAAAAACGTCATCTTTCGTGCAGATTGATGGTAGAAAAGCTTAACATCTCTGAATCAAGTGTTTAAAACATTGTCTAGAATGTTCTGAACAAGATGAAAGTGTATGCGAAGTTTTTTTCCCCACAGCCTGACACCCGAACAAAACCAGCTATGAGTAGACGTCAGCCGAAACATCGAAATGAAAAATGCGGACGATTCTTTTCTGCAGAAAATAATCCCGTGCGATGAGACGTGGTGTTACCAATACGAGTCTAGTGTACCACACAATGGCAAAGTGCGTAATAGCTCGATAGTTGTAAGGGTAAGAATGTAACGTTGCCAGATTCGAAAAACAACGCAGTGGGATTATTTTTGTATTTCTGCGCATATGGGACGGGGTGAAAGAGCGCACTGCGCCTCGACTACTTTTTTATTGTACGCACGTTATCTTTTTATAAGTTGAGCACCACTGCTCCTTGGGAATGTCCTCAAGGCAGTCCGGAAACTTTTTGGACAGCCGGTGTAACTTTCAAACTCACTCAAATACTCACCTGACTTCAAACACATCCTGTAACTTCCTGGCCATGGCGACGACGTCATGGTCGGAAGGGTTGTATTTGTAACAATTTGTAAAAATTAACCGTACGTCCGCAGCGAACTCCTGAGCCGTCCGGTATTCGCGGGTGTCCATTTTTTGTTTAACGGTGCCGAGATCCATGGGTTTTTTTATTATGTCGTGATAGTCGTGCAGTCCTAATAGTTCAGCATCGACGGGCTTGTAAAAGGGCCAAGCATAACTCTGCAAAAAAAAGGCCATTTTAAAAACAAAAATTAAAAAGTGTATAAAAAGAAGATAGAAAATTGATCCCACTAAAATACATTAATAATAAAATCAATGAAAAATATGTATAAAGGCCGCCTTTTAAGTTTTTACAAATGACCACTAGACGGCGCTATTGAGATGTCACATTACTATTGTTGTATAATTTTACATTTGTTTTTATTAAAACAGTGGCAGCTGGCCGAGTAGTTTGTTTATAGTGAGCGTTTAAAAAAAAACAGTTTTGTGAACAAATGCATCGTTCTTCATTATAACAATGCCAGCTCTCACACAGTACATCAAACAATTGATTATTTGATGGAGAAATATATCAAATTAATGTCTCATTGCCCGTTTTCACCTAATTTTTCGCCTAACGACTTCTTTTTGTTCCCGGAATCTGTGGAGAGCGATTTTCATCACCTGAAACAGCTGTTGAATCCTTCCAAAACCATGTTTGTGAGGTACCAACTTTAGAGTGGAAAAATTGTTTTGAAAATTGGTTCGAACGCATGCAAAAGTGTATAAATCTTAAAGGCGAATATTTTCAGAAACAATTTGTAACAAAAAATTTTTTTATTTAATTGTTTTTTTTAAAAACTTAAAAAGTAGCCCTCATATTTAAATGTTAAACTTACACAGTGCTTTTTAGAAAACAAATCTTTTAAAATCTCACTGCAGGCTCTAAGCGAATCGCTGAGTTTTTCCTTGGATTTTAGGGCGTGACCGCTCGCTTGGTTCGCCGGAGATGGTGCAGCACCCACTGCGGCTGTAGCACCGTACGGTCCTAATCCGTCTATTTCCTTAAAAAAAGTAACAGACACATTAGTTTGTTGTTATTTAGTTGTGTTATTGATAAGGTATCTTAAGCAAAACTTCAGTGTTAAAAAGCTCGTTATTATCAAGTTAAACATGATTGTTTCAGTAAAAAAATCTGTTCATCATTTATACACACAAATCCCTGAAGGTGCCTCGTTTAATCGTAGGTGGAACGTCGTAAAGGTATTCCAAATCGACACGGTCTAATCTGAATAATCATAATTTCTTATTTACACATTAGTCAGTATATATTTTTATTTATTTTTGCACTCGACGTGTATGTTAGATTTATCACGAGCGATGATCGACTTCAATCATCGGTCCTGATGAAGTTATCGTGGTTAGCGAAACGCGCGCCGAGTGCAAAAATGACGTGTTTGGTGTAGTGGGGATATATACCGAGTAGTGTCTTTGTGCCAAAGATTCCACATTTCCAACATAGTATTTACACATTGTTTAATATTTATGACAAAGTCAAATTGACTTGAAATAAAAAATAACTATTTTAAATAACGTTCTATCTAATATTACCTGATTGCGAAGAGGTTTTTTGATTTGGCGACCCGATTCCCGCCTCTTGGAGATCTTGCTTGCTGATGATGATGAATTCGAATCGGCGCCAGACGGTAAGTAATCGTAGGCCGTGGCGGGTGTAGTAGTGTCGGCCTATAAATAAAAAAAATATAGAAACCTATTACAAAATATACCAATAAAACTAACCAAACAAGGTACTAAAAGGACTATACAGGAGTTACAAGAATAGTTTAATATATTAAAATGGGTGTCTTCTGGAATCAATTGGTGACACACCCAATTCGCAAATCACGGTGCCGCCCTTCTCACAGCTAAATTCATGATAGCTGAGAGAAAGAGTGAGTTTTTAATGCAGGTTGTCAGCAACTAACCTTCAAATCTACAGTTAGTCAAAAATGTGTCCCGTCTAAGTTGTAGGCGGTTAAAGAAATTTCTTTTTTTTGAGGTTACAAAAAAACCATTGCTGATCGAAAACCCAGAGAGAACTGACTCGCGTGGGCGTAGGAAAATATAGATCGAGACTGGAGCAATGTAATTTTTTCCGATAAAGCTTCACTTTGAGGTTATAACATGTAGGCTGAAAGTTTTTGGTCTGACACATAGATGTCGCCCTTTTGAAAAAATCCATATGATTTTTAGGAAGCACCAACCTTCAAATGATACATGTCAAAATTTCATGAGATTTCGACAATTAGTTTACAAGTTACAGTGGTTTTAGTGACGCTACTTTTGATGTTTTCAAAACAATGGAAAAAATTAAATTCCGTGTGTTGATTAAACACTGTTTTTTGATGGGAAAAAAACCGTTCGAGCAAAACTATTGGCTATAAGTGTTACGGGGACTCTGCCCCTGGAAAATCACTCATCATTTACTGATATGTTGAATTTAAACGCACTCGTACTGATACAAATGATGCTGAACGCTCTGGACGTCCAAATGAGGTAGTTACACCGGAAAATATAAAAAAAAATCCACAAAATTGTTTTGGATGACCGTAAAGTGAAATTGCGTGAGATAGCTGCCACTCTAAAGATATCAAGAGAACGTTTGGGCCATATTTTGCGTGAACATTTGGGCATGAGAAAGCTCTGTTCGCAACGGGTACCGCGTTTGCTCATAGTGGACTAAACACAACAACGTGTTGATGATTCTGAGCGCTGTTTGGACCTGTTTAAGCGGAGTAAAAAGGATTTTTTTCATGCGATATGTGACAATGGATGAAACATGGATCCACCACTACACATCGGAATCAAATCGGCAATCAGCTGAGCGGACAGCAGCCGGTGAAAGCCGCCCGAAGCGATCAAAGACACAACAGTCGGCTGGGAAGGTTTTGGCCTCTGTATGAATATGCTGATGAGGGAAAAACCATCAATAGCGAATATTATATAAAGTTATTGGTGCGTTTGAAAGCAGAAATCGCAAAGAAACAGCCCCAAATGAACAAGAAAAAAGTGCTCTTTCATCAAGACAATGCACCGTGCCATAAGTCAATGGTTACGATGGCAAAATTGCATGAATTATAGTTCGAATTGCTTCCTCATCCACCGTATTCTCCAGATTTGGCCCCAAGTGACTATTATCTATTCACAAACCTCAACAAAATGCTCGCGGAAAAAAATTTGGGTCCAATGAAGAAGTTATCGCCGAAACTGAGGTCAATTTTAAGGCAAAGAAAAATCCTTCTACAAGAAGGGTATAGAAATGTTAGAAAAGCGTTGGGCCGATTGTATTGCTCTTGAAGGAAAGCTATATCGATGAATTAACTTTTCAGCCTATGTGTTATTATCATCCCACGAGTTTGGTCAATTTCCACTAAGCGATTGGTTCAGAGCACAGTAAAACACCCTGTGAAGATTCATGTTTTTAAATAAATACGAATAATGAACACGACACGACACGTTCTTAGTTGACCCGATTGTACAGTTCGTTTACGTAGTGAAAAGTATTAAGAAAAAAAAAAAAAAAATTTGTGAAATGTAATGCAAAATGGGTTTCATTGATGTTGACAAAGTTTAGTGACAATTGGTTTTATTAGAGTTTGCTTAATTAAGTAGAATTGTTGATGTTTTCTATAATGTGCGTTCACAACCTATTATCTGATGTGTTTAACGCGTTTCTTACTAAGAAACTTGGAATTGCTAACGGGAAACAACTTTTTGCTTATTTTAAATTATACAGATAACAGTCAAGAAGTCAACTAATTGCCCTGGTAAAATAGAAGTGGGTACAAAATTAATGTATTATTTTTATATGTACTTCCCCAGGCAGTGGGTGGTGGTGCTCTAGAGATATGCCAGTTTCAATATATCAAGTTATCTTCAGAACAGCCTGTATATAATCAGTAAATAGGAGTTTTAAAGTAGAGTCATCAGACTAGGTTCAGAAATTAAAAAGACTACCACATTACACGAGATCGTGTTAAGTTATACGCTCTAAGATCTCCAAAATTATTTAATGTCAACTGATGAAATAATTAAAATAAGACGAGATGTGCATTTGTAAAACCTACTTATGCCAAAAAATTTTATATCGAGGTATTAGCATTATTTTGGCATGGACAAATAAATAAAATTTATTTATGGATCAAAAGTCACTATACTCCCTCAAACTCTGTAAAAATAAGAAAGTCTCAGGTCTATGCCATAGCCAGAGTCCTGAAAGCTTACAAGACCTGCTACAATGCATGTACAAAATTTTTTATGTATCTGTGTAAATTAATATTTCAAAAAAAATTAATAAACCATTATCTATTTGTCAAAATTTGCATGAAAGACACGAAATATTGTTCAAATGCTTCATTGCTTTGGTAACTTACTATGTACATATTACTACTTTACTATATACTTCATATTCACTTTTATAATCTAATAGCATGCTAAAATTCTACAACAAATATAGGAGAAACTGGAAGATAAATATCAACTAATATTAAGGAACATAAAAGATGTATCAAGAAGGAATAAATTGCATAATCAGCTCTCGCTGAATATTAACATCCTATAAGTCATACCCTCAATGTATTACAAACCGCAGTTCTCGTCCCTATTTCCAATTTCTATGAGCGAAAGTTTAACAAATCAATAGAAATTTAGAAACTCTCTGTCATTAATATAGATACTGAGCTTACGATCTGTACCACGGATGGAAAACGACTATTATACTATCCTGGTCGAGTATAAAAATATTCGACTTTTTAATCTAATCTTGAAGGGTAAAGATTCTTGGAATTGCCTCGTGCAATCGCAGACGAAATGTCAAAAGTTACAGTAAATTGATACAGTTTAACCCCAAGAACCATGATTTCTCATCCAACCAAGACTGTGAAAGCTTCTGCTCCATGTTATACTCTATATAATGACAACAAAATAACTTGAACACTCTAAAATACTTTATATTCTCTTTTGTACTCTAACAGCATGCTAAACTTCTACAACAAATATAGGAGAAATTGGAAGATAAATATCAACTACAATTAAAGAACATGAAAGATGTATCAAGAAGGAATAAATTGCACAATCGCTGAATATCAACGTTCTGTAAGTCATACCATCAATGTAATAGATGTATCAAGAAGGAATAAATTGCACAATCAGCTCTAGCTGAATATCAACATTTTGTAAGTCATACCATCAATGTAAGATAAACCGAAGTTCTCGTCCCTATTTCCAATTTCTACGAACGAAGGTTTCACAAATCAATAAAAATTTAGAAACTCTCTATCATTAATATACGAGGCTGGTTTGAAAAGTCCGTGCAAAGTCCGAGAGATGGCACCACCGGCACGTATCGAGGTCACGTTTAGTTAGTAGCATCTCTTGAATGAACGCACACCAAGTTTCAGCCATATTGGTCTATTTCTTTGTGTTTGGCATTCGTGTGAATCAAGGAAGTCGAGTGATTTTCAAGAAATGGATGAAAAAGAATTTCGTGTGGTGATTAAACATTACTTTCATGAAAGGCAAAACGCCTCAGGAGACTAAAGAGAAGCTCGATAAACATTATGGTGACTCTGCACCTTCGATTAGAACAGTTTATAAGTGGTTTCAAAATTTTCGGACTGGCCATATGGGCACAAGTGACGCTGAACGTTCTGGACGGCCTGTGGAGGTTACGACTCCAGAAATCATTGATCAAATCCATGATATGGTGATGGATGACAGAAGAGTTAAGGTGCGTGAGATTGCTAGTGCTGTGGGCATCTCGACTGAACGGGTACATAATATTTTGCATAAACATTAGACATGAGAAAGCTATCCGCAAGATGGGTGCCGCGATTGCTCACGCTTGACCAAAAACGGAATCGTGTGAAGTGTTGCAAGGATGGTTTGCAGCTGTTCCAGAAGAATCCGGAGGACTTTAAGCGTCGTTTCGTCACTGTGGATGAAACATGGATACATTACTATACTCCTGAGACCAAACAACAATCTAAACAATGGGTTACCAAGGGGGAATCTGCACCAAAAAAGGCGAAGACCGTTCCTTCCGCCGGAAAGGTTATGGCGACTGTCTTTTGGGATTCGCAAGGGATAATCCTCATCGACTATCTGGAAAAGGGTAAAACTATTACAGGTGAATATTATTCATCGTTATTGGACCGTTTGAAAACCGAGCTGCAAAAAAAACGCCCGCGATTGGCCCACAAGAAAGTCTTTTTTCCATCACGACAACGCACCAGCACACACCTCAGCAGTTGTGGTCGCAAAATTAATGGAAATAAGATTCCAACTCGTTTCACATCCCCCCTATTCTCCAGACTTGGCTCCCTCGGACTACTATTTGTTCCCCAATTTGAAGAAATGGCTGGCGGGACAAAGATTTTATTCAAACAAGGAGGTGATTGCAGACACTAATGGATATTTTGCAGACTTGAACAAATTCTATTATTCGGAAAGGATCAACAAACTAGAACATCATTGAACGAAGTGTATAAGCCTAAAAGGAGACTATGTCGAAAAATAAAAAAGGTTTACCCCCCAAACACATAAGTAGTTTTTATTTTTGCACGGACTTTTCAAACCAGCCTCGTAGATACTGAGGTTACGATCTGTATCACAGGTGGAAAACGACTATTATACTGGTCACAATCCGGTGAATTCCGGTTGAATATAAATATTCGACTTTTAATCTTGAAGGGTAAAGATTCCTGGAATTGCCTCGTGCAATCGCAGACCAAATGTCGAAAGTTACAGTAAATTGATACAGTTTAACCCCAAGAACCATGATTTCTCATCCAACCAAAACTGTGAAAGTTTCTGCTCAATATTATACTATATATAATGACAACAAAATAACTTGAACACTCTAAAATACTTTATATTCGCTTTTGTAATCTAATAGCAATGCTAAAATTCTACAACAAATATGGGAGAAACTGGAAGAAAAATATCAACTATAATTAAGGAACATGAAAGATGTATCAAGAAGGAATAAATTGGACAATCAGCTCTAGCTGAATATCAACATTTTGTAAGTCATACCATCAATGTAAGACAGAGGTGTCAAACTCAATTTTGCAGAGGGCCATATATTAAATTTAGAATGTGTAGGCGGGCCAGATTCAAATAAAAAAAATGTACTGAATTATTATAACATTTTATTTATTTAATTATATAGTATATAATATACGGTTGCTAAAAATTATATCAAAGTTATAAAAGAGGGTAATTATTTTGAGCTCGAGGATCCAGATACCTGACTTCTCTTGTTTTTGACAAGCTCATTGATGTCAGGTATCATATTCGTTGTAGTTATTTTAAGAATTGATTGGAGATGTTCATTCGAAAGTCTTGTGCGATGTTTGTTCTTATTTATTTTCATGACGGAAAACATCTGCTCACATAAATAGGTACTACCAAACATGCAGAGAATGCGTGCTGCATGCTTTTTTAATTCCGGGTAGTTATCCAAACTCTTGAAATATTGTGTATAAAATGTAAGAGCGTTAATCTCTTTAAATTTTTCTTTCAAAATACTGTCCGATTGAAGATCTATCAACTCCATTTGCAAATGAACTGGTGCCTGTGAAGCTTCAAAATTGAATGGATTGTTGAAAAATTGGGAATTCCATTTCATTCATTTTGTGAAAGTCTGCAAAACGATTGTTGAATTCCGTGATCAAACTTTGCAGAAGTTGAGAATATTGATCCAATTTTTTTTGGTTCACTGTGCCAAATGACTTTAAATAAAGGAAATGATCCAAAGTTTGATTTTTTTACCTGATTTTCCCACAGCCTCAACTTTGTTTCAAAGGCTTGAATACATGAATACATTTGAGTGACAATCAGATTTTTACCCTGTAACTTTACATTCAGATCAATCAAGTGTTTATAAATTGTCATAAGCAATTGGGTTGCATTTTTCTAACATGAAAGCTTGAATAGGGTCACGTAATGCAAAAAGTTTTCTAAAACTACTCTTCGACTGAGCCAACGAACTTCGGTGAAGTAAGCAACATCAGAAAACTTTTCGTCCAAATCTTGTAAAAACTGCCTGAACTGTCGGTGATTTAGTCCTCTGCTCCTTATAAAATTTACTATTTTAATTATAGGTTGCATGCCATGGTCCATTTTTAAATGTTTGGATGCCAATGATTCCTGATGAATTATACAGTGAAATCCCACAAAATTCCCTGATGTTTTCTGTTTTAATTTAGTTACAACGCCCGAATGTTTGCCAGCCATGGCAGGAGCGCCATCCGTAGTTGTGCTGCTAAGTATATTCCAGTCGAGTTCATATTCTGCTATCAAATGCTCAATTGCAGAATAAATATCATTTGCTGTTGTAGTACCTGTCAATGGAACGCACTTTAATAGTTCTTCAGTTATTTCAAAGTTACTGTTAATACCTCGTATAAAAACAGCAGTTGAGCTGTATCAACAGTATCAGTGCTATCGTCAACAGCCAGTGAAAAGTTTGTAAATTCCTTAATTTTCTCCTTCAGTTGAAGAACCAAATTTTGAGATAAATCATTTATTCTTGAAGCAACAGTGTTTCTTGACAGCGAAATATTTTGAATTATTTACTTTTGAAATGGAAATGAAACATCGGCAACTTTCAATATACAGTCTTTAATAAAATCACCATCAGTGAAAGGTTTTGATCTCTTCGCGATTTCTAATGCAA
>CM032452.1:75065497-75069761 GCA_019049505.1 Pachyrhynchus sulphureomaculatus | reverse complement strand
GTTTAATGTTTTTATTGCATCGATTTTGCCAAATCACTTTCTTAGATCTTGAAAAATACTATACCTTTATACGAGTATCACGGTTGCTTCTGTAATGCTTAATAACCAGTACTATTTTTTTTTTGGACTGAACTATTTACAATTAAATACGGCGAGTACTTTTTCCGTACGCACATATCAGCTGATAACGAATCGTTCAAGACTTTTTACAACTTGTTCAATGTTACCATATATTGCAAGCGTAACTTTTACCATTTTCCTATTTTTAGTGTTCCGTACGGAACACTTATGAGATCACTTCGGTGTCCGTCTGGGTGTCACACCCGATTTTTTCCGAAACTGACATAGAAAATTAAAATTTGGTATAAACATAGGAATTGATGGCCAAATCAGAACCGTGCAACACGTAGGCTGAAGAGTTTGAGGTCTGATACATAGATGTCGCCCTTTTCAAAAAAATCCATATGATTTTTAGGAAGCATAGTAAATCCCAAGATATAAGTTCCTGCCCTTGTGCTTTTTCAATGGGGCAATAAACGACCCTATTAAGGTTTTGTGCATAGTGCCAGGTATTAGGATAAACCTAACGGTTCTATTTTAATTATGTGGCGTCCGTGGGAAAATTGCAATAGTGGCTATCGCAAGAGAAAACATTTATCACTTGACGTTAAACAAATAGTGAAAAATGTTTACGACAGTTTGGTAAAAAGAAATTTGAATAAACAAAGTGCTTTACAAGAAACCAGTGAACTAACAAAAACCCCAATTTCTACGATTATGGGTATTGTAGGAAAACCATCACTCAGGAACAGGGAAAAAAACGGAAAGATGCATCATGTAGACGCTTGTGAAAAAGACATCATCAGCAGAAAAATATATTCTATGTATGAAGAGCAGTTGGTGCCGACACTAGACAAATAAAATTAAGACTGGTGCTGGACGGAACCAATATACATTGTGGCCGAATCAACCCTTCACAGAATTCTCTTAAGAATGGGATTTACGTTTCGAAAAATCAACAAAAGGTAAGTAGTGATGAAGTCATAAAGACTACGAATCTTGCGACATACTTATTTACAAGAATCGAGATCAGATCAGAGAATTGGCCAATAAATTTACCTTGACCAAACATGGTTCGATACCCATGACATTATGCAAAAAGGGTGGGTTGACAGCAGTACAAAATGTCAGACTAACGCAACTTCAAATAAAGGTAAACGAATAACCATTTAGCATGCTGGATCTGAAAAGGGCTGGGTTTCAAATTGTCTATTATTATCTGCAAAAAACACAAAAGATTTTAGTTTGGACTATCACGAAGACACGACCGCAGAACTTTTTGAAAATTGGTTTCAAAATCCCCTTTTGCCAAATGTTCCCGAACAGAGTGTTATAGTTATGGACAATGCAAGTTATCATAGTCGCCTACTAAATAAGGTTCCAAATGCAACCAACACCAAATCGGAAATACAGGAATATATGTTAGAAAATTACATTTATTTTGACTGTAGTTATAAAAAGTGATCTTTTGGAAGTTTTGAAAGACTATAAATTGAAAAAGAAAAATGTTTGTGACAGTATGGCTGAGAAAATGGGACACACTGTTTTGCGGCTTGCTCCGTATTATTGTGTGTTTAATCCAATTCAACATATTGGCATCAAGTTAAATCAAAAATAAGGGCACAAAATGTTTCTCCTACTTTAAGCGTGTCAGTGGTTGAATTAGTAAAAAAAGCTTGTGAAAGCTGGAAGAATTCCATTCAGCACGTTGTTAAAGTTGAAGATTCATATATTTATGTAAATATAAAATCACTGATAATTACCTTAGCTGATGACAGTGATAGTGAAACCGAATTAGGCTTAAGTTAAAATATATTTTTATTTATACAATATGTCCCCTCTTGTAAACCCCATTCATTCAAACTGTATATTTGTACTTCTTATCCATTTGTTTTTACATGCATCTATAAATAAACATCTACAAAAACACATATAATTTTATTTATTTGCATTAATGAATAAAATTCTTAAGTCCATCTCTGCAACCTATCATAAACAAAAGGTCAGAATTTTTATATTGCCTAACTTAAAGCGGCAAAAACCAGGATCTTATATTTTGGGACAGGCTATAGCGAGCTCAAAGAAAATAGTAAAATTTTAAGCGATTTTTGTCCATTTCATAGTGTTTCACGAGAGCAAACACGGCATCTCAAGTTTTAGTAAGCTAACCTAGTTTAACTTTTGCACGCACGTTCATAAATGCATAATACTAATAGGTATTAAGGTTAAATAAAAACATTTTCTTGTTTTGTTGTTTAAAAGTCAAAAAAGGAAAAAAGAACCAGAAAATAGCGGCAAAATTGCGCTTTACCATTAGAATGCCCACCGTAGCCACACTTCAACTAAATAAACGATTTTTTGTCGCCTTCAATCAGACAAACAGAATAAATCGTAGTAACAGTAAAGTTAACTTTCTTTAGTCACCCTCTATGTTAATATATCTCGCAAATGCTGTACTAACCTGAAATAAAATTGATTTGATCCCCAGATGAGACCAAACTTCGAATACTGTAAAAGAGCAAAACGCATTATTCAGGAAGAAATTCCTTCAAATGTTGCGAAAATGAAAATTTTGATTAAGTTAATGCTAGTACAGACTTTTGAATTAATAATAATCACTGTAGGTACTATTCTATCAAGTATCTAAGTAATAATCTACTGCTCTACTAACAACTGAGCTAATATATATACCACTGCTAAAACATTTCACAATGTTACAGTATATTAAATATTATTAGTAATAAAAGTTGTGTAATGTTATTGTAATTCCAGGTATAGGTCGTTTTTATTTTTTATTTATTTTGATTGTTCGCACCGAAAGCAAATACTTGAGTCCTTATCAACATGTTCATGTTATCGCGAGTAACAACTTTAGTAAGAATCGATGATAAAGAAATTTTGCTTTGCTATCTTCATAACATACAATTCAAAAATTCCCCGACAACTAATCAAACGACAAATTTTAAATTGTTCGTTCTATCAATTAATCTTTCATTAGTAAAATATAGCGACGAGGCACATAGGGGTATTTCAGCGTTTTAGGCGGCCATAAACAGATTTCCTAAAACTTGTCCCAGGCAGAAAAAATTTGTAACCTAACAATGTTGAATAGGCATAGAACAATAGGCGACCCCTCCCGTTACCCATCTGATAGCGCGCGCAGGAGTCTCCGTCGGAATTTGATCGTCGCTCCGAGTGTTCGTTTCTCTCCTCAGCATTCGTTACAGAACAGTTATTTAAAAAAGTGATTTTTATTTTTTGGAGTTTATCTTGAAGAAAATCGTGACGGATTTGAATATTACAGGTAAAAGGGTATACATATTGGTCATTTTTATGTATTTTTTTTCAATAATTAGTAATGTTTTGACGGTAGAAAATGTTACTTGAAATTGTACGAAAACCTGTTTTTCGGTATTTAAAAAGGTATTTGTTATACTTCAGGGTGCGTCCCAGTGATTTTAGCAGAAAAAAAGAGAATTGCACTAATCAAATATATCAATATTAGCCGCGATATCCCGTGAAATCGAGGTTTTTCATGGACTTTAAATCAGACGGTGAAAACCAGGTGGTATTTTGTATTTATTATTTTTTTATTTAAACAGTTTTTATTTTGTTCTAGGATTCGAAGGTACTTCAGGTGGTCGAGTATCAATGCGTAGACTACTTTTAACAAAATGCAGGAACAAAACTTGCCAAATTTTAAAGAAAAATTCATATATCTTGAAAGTTATATTTTATAGCAAAATGAATATTGTGGCCAGTAAAGAAAGGAAGTGAAGCATAAGTTCTCCTATTTCAAGTCACAATTCGAGAAGTGGACAGAAGCGCATAAAAAAGCAGAAGTTTTTCTTAAAAAGAATGACGAATAAGGAACATTTGAAAATATCTAGGGTAAAATGCCGTTCTTCTGGTCGACAAACAAAATAATTTGAATAATCACGTGAGAGGAGCTAACGTAGAAAAACAGAAAATACGCCGTGCTGTATATAAAAAGTAATAATGTGTGCTGCTCAAACATCCCTTCAACGTTCTGTGGAAAGAAATGAATCTAATATTCTAAAAGACATAACTAACTCTCCCTAGACAACCGAAGCAGACTAGAAAGCATAAAAAATGTCAAAGCAGCATGAAAAACCGTCACAACTAAATCCAATAGCCAATGTTTGTAGAAGCTGGATCTCTCGAGGAGGCAGTGTGAAATAAT
>CM032452.1:75035497-75060497 GCA_019049505.1 Pachyrhynchus sulphureomaculatus | reverse complement strand
TGACTTCGGTGTCTGTCACACCGGATTTTCTCCGAAACTATTTGACATAGAAAGTTGAAATTTGGTACTAAAATAGGAATTGATGGCCCCATCAGAGCCGTGTAGTTTTGAAAGTTAAATTTTGACTTAAGGGGTTAGCTTGGAATCGGAAGTAAAAAAAAAATTACTAGGCCATCGAGTGTGGTGTCAGATGAAAGCGAGTAAAAAATATATATATAATGTAATACTTGCGCGCACTTTTCTTTGTATTATTTTTTAAAAATAACCGGTCAAGTGCAAGTTGAACTTGCGCAATTAGTGTTCCGTACGTTGATTGCTTTTAAAATTTTTAACGGTATAAAATGATCAGTGACTTCACAAAATACACCCCAAATGAGTTTTCAACAAAGTTTGTCTTTACTGAAAACTGATGACCTTGAAATTTTTTTTGAAAGTTTTTTTTATATACCAGATATAATTATTCCAGGTAATGCACTCGTGATAATTTTCGTTCAATCTACACCCCATGGAGAATATTCCAGAATTTTTTCAAAATTTTTTGATAAGTTCTTTTCGAGATAAGGCGAGTGGACGATTTTTCGCGATTTTTTAAAAACAATACAAAGAAAAGTGCGCGCAAGTATTACATTATATATATATTTTTTACTCGTGTTTTCTTCACAAGCTTTCATTTCACACCACACTCGATTACCTAGTAAAAAAAATTTCACTTCCGATTTTTCACCCCCCAAAACTAACCCCTTAAGTCAAAATTTAACTTTCAAAACTACACGGCTCTGATGAGGCTATCAATTCCTATATTAGTACCAAATTTCAACTTTCTATGTCAAATAGTTTCGGAGAAAATCGGGTGTGACAGACGGACAGACACCGAAGTGATCTTATAAGTGTTCCGTACGGAACACTAATACGCGAAAAATCGCTGTTCCCCCGCCTTATCTCGAAAAGTACTTATTAAAAAAATTTTGAAAAAATTCTGGAATATTCTCCACGGGGTGTAGATTGAACGAAAATTAGCACGAGTGCATTACCGTTAATAATTTATCTGGTATTAAAAAAAACAAAAATTTCAAGGTCATCAGTTTTCACTAAAGATTGGAAACAACCTTTGTTGAAAACTCATTTGGGGTGTGTTTTGTGAAGTTACTGATCATTTTATATCTCCGTAACAATTTTTTATTTTAAAAGCAATCAACGTACGGAACACTAATTGCGCAAGTTCAACTTGCACTTGACCGGTTATTTATGTATCACTTCAAAAAGCTTTCACTGCTATATTTAGAAATAAAACCCGATTTAAAATATCTAAAAACAAAAAAATAATTTTGGCCGCATCAAACGCTGAAATACCTATATGAGCGACGAGTTTTGCACCAGTTTAAAAAAAATTCACCTTTTTAACTGGTGTAAAACCTTCTGCACTATTATTATAACAATACAGAAACTAAACAATTTTACTTCATTTGATGATTCCTTTTAATATTACCTAAGTACAAAAATAGTATCAGGACAATTCACGAGTATCTGTCTACACAATGTCACACAAATAAAGTCTAATTTAACAGATCTCAAATCGTCTTTTAAAGTAAAAAAAATGTCAATTTTACACTTGCGTTTTTTACACACGTCCCGAATTACGTCTTGCCGTCTTAAAGAACACCCTCGCAACTGACTACTCTTAAATTTTAGACAATACGTAATCCTACTTATCACCCTAATGTATCTATAACTATCTAAATTAATCAAAGTATCAATAACAATTCCTGGAATTACCCACAATTGGTTTCATTAAAATTTCAAAAAGGGGCTGAACCAACGCCCAGTAGGGGTATTTACATAATTTTAGCTGGTATAATAACAATATTTTACATATACCTGAATAGTACCTTTCTTATAATTAATAGTCTAGGAGTACCTGATTAGTTTATGGTCCAAACATACAGGGTGATCCAAAGAAAAGTCGTTAAATGTTTGGTAGATATAACTGGGTTAAAAAGTAAAATATGCAGGTCTTATAAATGTTTAGTAAATTTCTAATATTCTGCTAAATAACGTACAACTTACTCGATTTTGGCGAATTTTAAGTTCAGAGTTTATATTACACATTTTGTATATTTGTCAATTTAACACGATAAGCAGTTGAATTCATTTAGCAATCTTACAACATGGGATGGAAAATCCCAAGACTTTTAAAGAAAAAACAATGTTTTTGCCAAAAATTGATTTTATTCTTCACTACAGTTCCCTTCAAGAGCGATACGCTTATTCCAGCGAGCTTCTAATATTTGGATACCTTTAATAGAGGACGATTTGTCGAGTTCTCTAAAATCAGCCACAGTTTCCCAGTCGATTTCTTCATTTGAGCCAAATGTTTTTCTCTGGGACCACCTTTTCAAATTTGGAAAGACGTAATAATTGCCGAGAGCCAGATCTGGTGAATACGGCGGATAAGGAAGCAATTATTAGCTCATTTGGTCCAATTTCACCCTCGATTTTATAGACTTGTGAGCTGACGCTTTATCTTGGTGAAACGACAACTTTCCCTTCGCTAAATGCGGCCTTTTTTTGTAGATTTCACCATTCAAACGCCCCAAAAAACTAACGTGATATTTTCCGGTGATTGTTTGCCCCTTCTCACGAGAGTCGATCAGTATTATTCCATGTCCATCAAAAAAATACATGCCAAAACCTTTCTAGCTGATGTGTGTGTTTTTGGACGTTCTGGTCGGCTTTCGTGCGGTTTCATACACTCTGCGGACTAACTGTTTGGCCTTAGTGGTGGATCCATGTTTCGTCAATTGTTACGAATCGACAAAAAAAAACTCCTTCGGATTAGGCCGAAACAGTACCAACAGCGTTTTGAATCTTCGACACGTTACTGTTTTTGATCAATCCTTTTTACTTTCACTTTGTGGCCGTTCAGAACGAAATAGTGGATTTTTCTTGTGTTTTTTTTGGAGTGACTGCCTCATGTAGATGTCCAGAACGTGGTGCATTTTTTTATGGTGCTGGTATCACCACATTGATGTTCACTAAACCATAGTCATATACTGGCTTTTGACTTCTCGAGCCATTCCTGGGTTCTGGCTGTATTTTTTTCAAAAAGCAATGTTTAACCAATACATGAAATACTTTGTGTTCCATCCTTCTACATGAATTAAAAGTAGCGTCACTCAACCAGCTGTAACTCGCAAAGTAATAGACTATCATGAAAATTTTACACGAATCTCCTGAGAGTTGACACTTGAAAATCATATGGTTTTTGGTTTCAGGACTTTTCAACCCTATATAGTAATATTTTCGATATCAAGTGAGTCACGAAGATGGAATTTCGGTGTTTGATTCTAATATAGCCATGGACTATTCTGACGTCCTTTTCATCAATTTTTGTCTTTTGTAAGATTTGTAAATCACAGCGTACGTTGTTGAACGCTTTTTAGTAGTTTCTGAAGCGGTTTGCGGTTTATAAATGTGAGAAAAGGAAGTTTCACGGTCTTAAATGAGAGATCATGGTTCTTAAGGTTAGACTGTGTCAATTTGAAGTAACGTTCAGACGTCTCAGTTACAGCTCAAGGTATTTTCTAAATTAGGACACAGAATATTCAGTATTCTAATCTCTCTCTCTCTCTTATGTTCCTATATTAATCCAGATGAGTACATTATTAAATAATTCAATTATTAACTGTTTTTAAAGAGCCAAAGAACATGTAAAAAAATATAACCAGCCAAGTGCAATTAGTGCACCGTATGTTGATTGCTTTTAAAATAAAAATTTTTGTTACGGAGGTATAAAATTACACTGTGTGTAATTTTTTAAGTTATGGAAAAATAACCATATACGGACACCACTACGTGATAGTAGACCAAAAAAAAAAAGACCCGTGTCTCCCAGTTTTTCCGAAAGTCATGCACTTTTTTTTTTATGGGCCCCCAAAGATTTGAGGCCTGGGTGTAATTTTTGCAAAAAACTCATCATATTCTGAGGCTCATATCTTGCAAACCGTTCGGAATTTTAATTTACTTTCTGTGGCAAAGTTGTAGCTCTTGTCATAAGGAACAAAAATTGTGAACATTTAAAGTAAAAAAAACTTCATCTTCAAGATCAAAATAGCTAAAAACTGTAAAAAATTCGATTTTTTTTACCTTTTTTTTCCCTGTTTAGGCCCATAGCTAGCAAACCGTTCAAAATTCAAGGAAACAATCAACTACAAAAATGTAGCTAAGATCTTAGTAAATAACTTTCTAGAATATATGAACTTCCTAGGAATGATTCTTAACACTGTTTAGGTAGCCGCAAAAGTTAAAATTTTCCCGAAAAATCTACTTTTTTAAAGTTTTTTGCGATTTTGATCTGGAAGATGAAATTTTTTGGATTTTATATGTTCACAATTTTTGTTCTTTATGACAAGAGCTACAACTTTGCTTCAGAAAGTAAATCAAAATTCCGAACGGTTTGCAAGATATGAGCCTGAGAATATGATCAGTTTTTTGCAAAAATGACACCGAGGCCCCAAATCCTTGGGGCCTCATAAAAAAAAGTACATGAATTGGGCCAAAACTGGGAGCCTCGGGTAAAAAAAGACCCGTGTCTCCCAGTTTTGCCCCAAGTAATGCATTTTTTTTTTTTATGAGGCCCCAAAGATTTGGGCCTCGGTGTCATTTTTGCAAAAAACTGATCATTTTCTCAGGCTCATATCTTGCAAACCGTTCGGAATTTTGATTTACTTTCTGAAGCAAAGTTGTAGCTCTTGTCATAAAGAACAAAAATTGTGAACATATAAAATCCAAAAAATTTTCATCTTCCAGATCAAAATCGCAAAAAACTTTAGAAAAGTAGATTTTTCGGTAAAATTTTCACTTTTGCGGCTACCTAAACAGTGTTAAGAATCATTCCTAGGAAGTTCATATATTCTAGAAAGTTGTTTACTAAGATCTTAGCTACATTTTTGTAATTGATTGTTTCCTTGAATTTTGAACGGTTTGCTAGCTATGGGCCTAAACAGGGAAAAAAAAGGTAAAAAAAAATCGAATTTTTTACAGTTTTTTTGCTATTGATCTTGAAGATGAAGTTTTTTTTACTTTAAATGTTCACAATTTTTGTTCCTTATGACAAGGGCTACAACTTTGCCACAGAAAGTAAATTAAAATTCCGAACGGTTTGCAAGATATGAGCCTCAGAATATGATGAGTTTTTTGCAAAAATTACACCCAGGCCTCAAATCTTTGGGGGCCCATAAAAAAAAAAGTACATGACTTTCGGAAAAACTGGGAGACACGGGTCTTTTTTTTTTGGTCTATTATCACGTGGTGGTGTCCGTATATGGTTTATTTTTTTTCGTGTTGCACTGTGTTATCAATGACTTCACAAAACACCCGAAAAGAGATTTCAACAAAGTTTGTTTTCTATCTTTGTTGAGAGACCTTTTTTTATATACCAGGTGTACAAGTATGAAATGCGGATTTTTTTTCTAAAAAAAACATGTTAAATTCGGAAGAATGATAAAAGTGCTTTATTCGAAGTATGCTCCATCGCTTGTTATACATTTTTCCCATCTTTCGGGCAGTTTGTGAATACCACGCCAGTAAAAATCTTCCCCTTTTGCTGCGAACCATTCATCGAGCCATTTTTTCACATCTTCGTACAAACCAAAGCGCTGCTCAGCAAGTGCGTGATCCATTGCTAAAAACAAGTGGTAATCGGAAGGAGCCAAGTCTGGTGAGTAAGCCGCATGGGGTAGAACTTCCCAGCTGAGTGCTTCCAACGTGTCGCGAACTGGTTTTGCCGTATGTGATGGAGCATTGTCATGAGGAAAAATGGCTTTGTGTTGCCTCTTTCGGTATTCCGGCCTTTTTTGAAGCAGCGAACGGTTCAAATCGGTCAATTGTTGTTGGTAACGTTTAGTATTAACCGTTTCCCCAGGTTCTAACAGCTCATAATAGACCACGCCACTCTGGTCCCACCAAACACAGAGCATCGTCTTTCTGCGGTCGATGTGGATGCTGCGCCTGGGTCTACCCATGATTTTTTGCGCTTGGGATTCTCAAAATAAATCTACTTTTTATCCTCTGTAACTATACGATGCAAAAACGACTTCCTTTTGTACCGAGCGAGCAAAATGTCACACGTGTTTTTGCCCTTTTCCATTTACTTGTCGTTCAACTCGTGGTACCCATCTACTGGCTTCTGAATCTTTTCCATCTCTCGTAGCCGATGGAAATAGCTTGTTGACTAACGCCCAGTTGCTCGGTGAGTTGCTTTTGTGTTTGCGAATCATCTTCGTCCAACAATGCTTGCAATTCCACATCTTCGTATTTTTTTGGCGGTTTTCCACGTTCCTTGTCTGCAACATCGAAGTCACCACTTTTGAAACGCCGAAACCATCGTTCACACGTATCTTGCGAAGGAGCATGTTCACCATAAGCTTCTCGAAGTAATCGGTATGATTCAACAACAGTTTTCTTCAAATGAAAACAAAAAATTAATGCTGTCCGCGAATGCTCTTTGTTCGGTATAAATTTCGACATATTGAATACAACAGCATAACACTATGCACACACTTTTCCAATTTATCACTCGTACGCGTCTGACACTTGTTGATGACACAACAAAATGACGCAGTCTCAAATCTTTATAGCACAAACTGCATTGGTGCACCATCTGTTGTCTGAAATCCGCATTTCATACTTGTACACCTGGTATATATACTAGATAAATTATTAAAGGTAATGCACTCGTGATAATTTTCGTTCAATCTACACCCTGTGGAGAATATTCCAGAATTTTTTCAAAATTTTTTGATTAGTACTTTTCGAGATAAAGGGGAGTCAGCGATTTTTGTCAATTTTTTAAAAATAATACAAAGAAAAGTGTGCGCAAGTATTACATTATATATATTCTTGAAATCGTGTTTTCATAAGCTTTCATTTGATACCCACTCGATTTTTTTTCACTTCTGATTCCTATATTAGTGCCAAATTTCAAATGTCTATGTCAAATAGTTTCGGAGAAAATCGGGTGTGACAGACACCGAAGTGTGTCGTATGCCTAACACTAAAAATGTTTGATTGAACATGAGCATTATGTCTGCTTCAAGGACTAATGTCTGAAATAATTATTTTGGTATTGCTTGTGACATTTGGTATTCGTAACCAAAGTGGTTATTATGAGACAATGATAAACTATCAGAGTAAAAATATGAAAAACAAGCCTTTGATGGCGGATTTAGAGGGGGGGGAGGCGTCTTCCCCCCCGACCAAGATTGAATAGTGACAAGGATAGTATATCCATATATGCCTTATTATATTTTATTTTTGTTTACTTATAGTTTAAAATATTTATTTTTTGTGTCGCTTTTTTTTAAATTTCCAAGTGTTTATTGTTTACGATTTTTATGTCTGTTTTTCACACTTTTAAGTTGCCTTCAGCTATACATTTATTACTATTTAATAATTTAATGTATTTGTTACCTTGAGTAAATATTAATTCACTAGTTTTCTTTGCTTTTCTTGTAATAAATTTGTAAGGGTGGAGCGTTCCTAAAAAAACAAAAACCTCGAACTGCACGGTTAAAGCAAAAATATTCAATAATTATCCGGACGACAGTTGTGGTTTTACGAAAACCGTCATTTTTTAAATTTAGTTGCAAAAAAGTAAAACATGGCCGGAATCAACAAATTTTAAAAATCTTCTCTCAGTCTAACCATGAACTGATTTTTGGACTTTATTAAGAAATTCAAAATTCCCGCCAATCGGCACTGCAAAATCATTTTTAGTGTTCCCTACGGAACACTTCGGTGTCTGTCTGTCACACCTGATTTTCTCCGAAACTATTTAACATAGAAAGTTAAAATATTGCGCAAATATAGGATCTGATTTCCAATCAGAGCCGTGTAATTTTGAAAGTAACCAAGTGGAATTTAACGCTACAAAAACCCAGGCGGCAGTTTTTTCTAAAAAAGTTAACGTTGCTGAACCCGACATAGTTATGGAGGGGCACTCCATTCCTCTAACATCGTCCCTCCATTTGTTGGGCGTTAATTTGGGAACAAATATGTCCTGGCATGAACATGTTGCAGGCATAGCAAAGAGAGCTTCTCAAAAGTTGGGAATATTATTTCAAACCAGAAAGCTTTACTCTCCACAACAACTGTTAATTCTTTACAAAGCTCAAATTCGACCAACTATGGAATACTGCTCCCATGTTTGGGGCTCCGCTCCCAAACATACACTGCATTTGTTAGATTCTATTCAGAGAAGAGCTGTTCGTCGATTGGAGACCCGGAACTGACCTGCGGCCTTGATTCGCTGGAACATCGAAGAACGGTTGGCGACTTGAGCCTATTCTACAAGTATTTTCATGGAAAGTGTGGATGTGGCCCGTTTAATTCCTCCCAGAGCGGTGCATGTTAGAGATACACGTCGCGCTGATACTTCACATCCATATGGGGTTCAGCTTCTTACTCCTCATACAACGCTTTTCAACAGTCTTTTATATGGAGAACATCATCCCTTTGGAATAATTTGCCCAGGACTGTGTTTCCTAGCGAGTACAATTTACAGCGATTCAAGAACAACGTGAATGTAGCGCTTTAGGGACCTCCTTGCAGCACGTGTGCTAGACCCATAAAAAAAAAAGTTTTGAAAGTTAAATTTTGACTCACAGGGTTAGTTTTAGGGGGTGAAATCAGAAGTGAAAAAAAAAATTTACCAGGTCACTGAATGGGGTATAACATGAAAGCTTCAAAAATATATATGATGTAATACTTGCACGCAGTTTTCTTTGTATTATTTTTAGCCAAAAATCGCCGTTTCCCCACCTTGTCTTGAAAAGTGCTATCAAAAAAATTTTGAAAAAATCTGGAATACGCTTCTTAAAGGGCAGATCGAGCGAAAATTATCACGAGTGCATTACGTCTGATCATTTTTCTGGTCTATGTCACATGACAATATGGTGAAGGTTTTTTTAATATACTTTTCAGTCGCGTGTCGCTCCTGTACTGAAAGAAAAAAAATTATTTTATTTGTTTAAAATTAAACAAATATTTAGGTAATACATATTTGTTTTACACTTTGATTACTAGATTCTAGATTGAGCCAGATTAATTTATTGGCTATTAGGTAGCTAAGCTATAACTGTTAAATATTATTGACTAAGAAAAAACGTGAAAATACATATTGGATCTTAAGATATATACATATCAGTAACTTTTTATTTTATTCTGGTTGGTCTGATTAGCTTGCTGATGAGTCAGTATCTGATTAGACATGTTTGTAATCTGGGCTCTTAATTCTTTTACTGAAAAACTCATTTGGGGTGTGTTTTGTGACGTCACTGATCATCTTATAACCTTCATAACAAAATTTTTTATTTCACAGTACAGGCAATCACAGTACGGGACACTAATTGCGCAAGTCCGACTTGCACTTGACCGGTTTTTTTGTGTCAGTGGTATATCTGTTAAGAGTGTTGATTTTCAGCCGTAACTAATTATATAATTTATTTTAATTCTTTATACATCTTTTATGTTCCTTAATATTGATTTTCCAGTTTCTCCCACATACATTATCCTACATGAACCAGAAGTTTTGTCGACACTTGCCTTTTGTACAAAAACTGTATTTTTTTGGTTATCTCAAGCATCAACTCTCTTCAACTCTTAGAAGAGTTAAAAATTTTATAAATAATGAATTTTTCAAATAATTTGGCTATTATGTCTACCAGGTGTACAAGTATGAAATGCGGATTTTTTTTCTAAAAAAACATGTTAAATTCGGAAGAATGACAAAAAGTGCTTTATTCAAAGTATGCTCCATCGCTTGTTATACATTTTTCCCATCTTTCGGGCAATTTGTGAATACCACGCTAGTAAAAATCTTCCCCTTTTGCTGCGAACCATTCATCGAGCCATTTTTTTCACATCTTCGTACGAACCAAAGCGCTGCTGAGCAAGTGCGTGACCCATCGATGCAAACAAGTGGTAATCGGACGGAGCCAAGTCTGGTGAGTAAGCCGCATGGGGTAGAACTTCCCAGCTGAGTGCTTCTAACGTGTCGTGAGCTGGTTTTGCCGTATGTGATGGAGTATTGTCATGAAGAAAAATGACTTTGTGTTGCCTCTTTCGGTATTCTGACCTTTTTTCAAACAGCGAACGGTTCAAATCGGTCAATTGTTGTTGGTGACGTTTAGTATTAACCGTTTCCCCAGGTCTCCGTCTTTCTGCCAAAGCGATTCGGTCTTGCGGTCGATGTGGATGGTGCGCCTGGGTCTACCCATGATTTTTTGCGCTTGGGATTCTCAAAATAAATCCACTTTTCATCCCCTGTAACTATACGATGCAAAAACAACTTCCTTTTGTACCGAGCGAGCAAAATGTCACACGTGTTTTGGCGCTTTTCCATTTGCCTGTCGTTCAACTCATGTGGTACCCATCTACCGGTCTTCTAAATCTTTCCCATCTCTCGTAGCCGATTGGAAACAGCTTATTGACTAACGCCCAATTGCTCGGCGAGTTGTTTTTGTGTTTGCGAATCATCTTCGTCCAACAATGCTTGCACGTATCTGGCGATGGAGCATGTTCACCATAAGCTTCTCGAAGTAATCGGTATGATTCAACAGCAGTTTTCTTCAAATGAAAAACAAAAAAGTAATGCTGTCCGCGAATGCTCTTTGTTCGGTATAAATTTCGACATATTGAACACAACAACACAACACTATGCACGCACTTTTCCAATTTATCACTCGTGCGCGTCTGAAACTTGTTGATGACAACAAACTGGCGCAGTGTCAAATCTTTATAGCACAAACTGCATTGGTGCACCATCTGTTGTCTGAAATCCGCATTTCATTCTTGTATACCTGGTATAGTCTGACAAGGTGCAAGCAAATTATCTGAACACCTTACAGAATACACAATAATTTTTGACAAGTTAACAGCCTTCAGAAAAGCTGAAATTTTTTGCAGACGAGATTCTTAGAGAGAATGAATTTTTAGTGATCAGATCTGCTGATTGTGTTGAACTAAGAACATTTTTGGGTGTGCATTTCTTCCTCTTTCTTCTTTCAGCAGCCCCTTGCCATCCATTTCTGGATGTAACCTTCCACTCCAGTCTATTGTTAGCTAGCTGGTGCCAGCCTCTACCGACCTGTTATTTTATGTCATTGAGTCATCTTTTTGGTGCTTGTCCCACGCTTTTCCTGTGTCTTCTAGGTCCTCACTGTATTATGTGTTTCGTCCATTTCTTATCCACCTCCCATCTAGCAATGTGTCCTACCCATGTCCATTTTAGAGTTGCAACATCTTTTATTACATCCAAATTTTGCAAATGGTCTCTAACTGTTACTACCAACATGATTCATTCTAATGCCCGTTGGGTAGTTTGAAGATTATTGGTTGTTTTCACTGTTAGTGTTGCTGCTTTCAGCCCATACATCATTACAGGGAGGATACACATGTTAAAAACTCTACTTACCAAATTGATCTGGATATCAGAACTTTTCAGGACGTGATTTAGTTTTCCAGTAGCTGCCCACTTCATTCCAATCCTCCTGTTTAATTCAACATTCTGGTTCTTCTTGTCCAATCTTCTTCCATAACGCAAGTAGACACATTCTTCCATTTTCTTTATTGTGTTGCCTCCAACATAGATCAATGTTTCATCGAGAGCCAGGATTTTAGTTTGGTCAAATTCATAGTTAGTTCAATTTTTTCTAAAGCTGCCTTTAGCTTTCAGATCATTTCCTGTAACTCCTGTAAGCTGTTACCGATCAAGACCACTTCGTCTACAAAGAAGAGGGGGCTCAAATATCTCCATCTACATTTATTCCTCTACTCTCCCAGTCCAGTTGTTTAAAGGCGTCCTCCAAAGCTGTATTGGGGTACACACATAGGGAAGGTGTGTAAAAAATTAAGCAAACATCTTTTTGTACTCTGGAATCTTGCACACTGTGTAACTCAGCAAGTATTATGAAATACCTATCACTCAATATTTCACTCTCATCTTGCTCATCATTCTTATCTGGAGACACGTTGCATAGATTTATTGAGTATTCAGCTTGCAGTGTAAGGCACTGAGTATATCGAATGGACTTGGTTTTCTGGGATAACTGCCGACAGTCATTTGTATCGCTCAGAATTTTAATGGTTACTTCACAGTACATTCTAGAAAATATTCGGTTATTAAAGCAATATGTTCATTCCTACAGAAGCCATGAAGATGTGCATTGTCATAAAACCAGGCTTAAGGAGAATCTACTTCCAACATGTTTCAGGCTGAAGAGATGTCAAACGGGACCTAGGTACTGGGCTGTTAAATTTTTTAATTTAAAATATTAGAAATCTACCAAACAAAGAATTTGAAAAAAAGGTTAAAAAAATTCTGGTAGAAATGCTTTTTACTCCATCAACGAGTACTTCTGTTATGGATTTTAAGTTTAGTTTCAAGAAGTTTGTTTCCATACTGTCCTAATGTTTTTTTTCTAAAGTGTGAATAGTAATGGAAATTATATGTATTAACATTTGGGTAGTAATCTTATTACTTTGATCAGTATTATTTATTGATGGGTAGGACAATTTTTTATATAATTTAGCAAGATCGTTTCGCTTTGTTGTAGCCCTCGTGGTAAAGATATTTCATTGGTTATCAGATCATCATTAATTTTAACCTCTCTTCAAATATGTATTTTAGAGGGGTCAGTATTTTGAATCTGTTCTAGTATTATTTATTTATAGCCTAAAATATGGTCTATAGCTCTATCAAGTCAACGGCTTTGTTGTCGATAAAAGCTAAATGAACTGTAATATTATACTCATTGCATTTTTCAATTAAGATTTTGATGTTTTGTATCTGCTTGACAATGCTGTAACCTTTTCGAAATCCCGCTTGTTCTGGTGATTGATAATCATCAAATTTATTTGTGAGTCTGTTGGTTAGTATTTTTGTGAGTTTTGGGGGTGGGAAGGGACTTATTGGGTGATAATTTTCTATGTTTTGTTTGTCTCCTTTTTTGTATAGAAGAATAACCTGGGTATTTAACTAATTGTCAGAATCATATTACTCTGTAAGCATTTATTTAAAAGGACTTCCGTAGATTTTATTGTAGCACTCGTCCAAGTTGTATTATTTCTCGTGTGATTCCAGCTCCTCCAGGAGCTCATTCTTTTTTCGTTTAGGATAAGGCTACTTTGCTTTCTTCTTCTTCTTCTCAGACATCTGTACATTATCTGGTTTTGGATTTGCTGAGCAATACAACTTTCGTAAAATTTTCTATGTTGCCGATTTCAATTCTGTCACTTCATTTCTCTCTGTTTATTTTTCAATTGCCTTGTATGGGTTGTTCCAATTGAAATTATAGATCTCATTACTCTCATGGGTGCATTATCACCTTGAAATTTGGCACTGTTTGGTAGCCATATAATTATCATAATCAGCACTTCATCGCTGAAAATGTGAGGAAATTCTTTTGCAGTAATCTAGGATTCAATGGTAACATGAGAGCCAGTAAAATTTAGCAGCCATAACATAATGGATGCGCCTCTCTGGTTTACTGTTAAGCAGGCATTCTAGACCAAAAACTTCTTTGGTGTTTCTTCATACATAAACCTGGTTATTTATAGGGAACAATAATTTATTAATTCTTCAAGTTTTAGGGCACTCATACTACTTTTTTTGCAGCTTCAGTTAATCAATACTGTTTATTCATGCTAAATTATTCAAAAAACTGTCTTACATCAATAAATAATGATATAATAAAAAGTAATCAGATTACTACACAAATGTTGGATACATATAATTTCTATTATTATCTCATTTACATTAAGATAGTTTAAACACAAACCCCTCAGAAATAAAGCTCAAAACCAAACTTAAAACAAACTTAAAATCTAAAACTTATAACAACTCGTTCATGGTGTAAAAAGTATATTCTACCAGAATTTTTTAAATCTTTGTTCAAATTCTTTGTCTGGTAGATCTTTTGCTGTAATACATTAAAAAATTTAATGGCCCAATACCCAGGTCCCGTTTTTTTTTTTTTTTTATGGGTCTAGCACACATGCTGCAGGGAAGTCCCTAAAGCACTACAGGAGCGACACGTGTGCGGACTCTTCGGCCTCCAATATGTTGGAATTAGATTCTCCTTATGCCTGGTGTCATGATAATAAACATTTCTGTGGGTTCTGTAGGAATGAACATATTGCTTTAAGAACCGGAGATTCTCGAAAATGTATTGTGAAGGAACCGTTAAAATTCTAGGCGATACAAATGACCGTTGGCAGTCATCCCTCAAACCAAGTCCATCCAATACTCTCAGTGCCTTACACTGCAAGCTGAACACTCACAGTTGCAACAGACTTAGTAAGTAGTCCATTTCTAAAACTCTAATTCGTAGCTATTTGACAGAATAAACTAAAGTTGTTAAAATTAATAATTCCATAAGCGAGAAGAGGATTATCAAAATAGGAGTATCACAGGGCGCTGTCCTTGGCCCCTTTTGTTTATTACAAATATTAACGCCCTACTGAAACTGAACATGGGTGGGATGATGATTTCCTATGCTGACGACACTGTTCTGATTTTTAGAGGTAGTGACTGGGATGGGGTTAGGAAGAAGGTAGTCAATAGTTTCAACAAGGTAAAAAATTGGTTGGAAACATATAAATTATCTCTTAATTTGACTAAAACCAATTATATTGCATTTTCATTAGCTGTTGCAAATAGGCCAAATTTGTCAAGTATTTAAATAAATAATAACAATAAAATAAAGGAGGTGACTAATACAAAATATCTTGGTATGATAATAGATCAATTTCTGAAGTGGCAGCCACACATCGACTACCTATCAATCAGATTATGAAAATTAATACACAAATTTTATATAAGGAATATTTTAAATACAAAACTACTTATATATAAATCGCTGGTAGAATCTCTGATTGGTTATGGTATTTTGGTGTGGGGAGGGTTGTATGAATCTGCATCGTATGGACTGAATATAGTACGGAAATGCATATTAAAAATAATTTATAAAAAACACAGAATATATCCTACTGCCCTTCTCTTTACGCAAGAAACATGTAATATTTCGAATTTTTGAGTCTTTGTTTTGATTGAGAGCCATTGTTATTGTATCTGTTATTGTATTTGTATCTGTATTGTTATATGGCACAAAAAGAAGGAAAAAAAAACCTGATCCAGAATAAAAGTAATTGTAAACTACCCTGGCACATACGGGTGCCTTGGCACCTAGGTGTCATTAATTTGTGATATTATTCTTTAAAAACCATCTTGAAGTGTAGCCTGCAAAATAACTGCTTCTTCATTAATAAAAATGATTGTGATATTTTAGTCACTGTTATTGTAAATAGTTTTTAATAGTTAAAATTGTTTATTGTTCATGTTAGGCTTAATGTTTGTGAAAAATGTTCTCACGTAACAATAATAATAATAAAATTATGTAGAAATGTACATCTTTACTTAGAAATATGTAAATAGAAATATTGTAAATAAATATGAATAAAAAAAAAAAACTCTAGCCTTACTATTCTTGTCGGACCACTATTATTGCTCAGGTAAGTATTATGTTCTGCTGTCAGCTTTGCTGTGGTAGTTTTATATCATTTGGCCACAATTCTTTTCAATATTTGGTGGTAACTATCAGTTAAAGTGGTTCAAAAATGTATTGCTTTTAGGGCCCTGGTCAGTTTATCTATTTCTGACATGATAGAATGTTCATGAAATATTGATAAAGCTCTAAATAATAGAAAATTTTAAGGAGGATTGACGGTGTTGCTTAATATTCAGATACAAAATTGTACGAGTTTGTTTTCTGCTAACTGGTAGCAGTACATCCAAAAAATGGGGAAGACAAACATATTTCTATTAAATGTACCAAAAGTGAGTCAAGGCTGTTATGTCTAAATATATCTAATATGGAATTCAAATTCTTTATTACAATACTTCAGTCTCCAATATTTCAATCAAATAAGCAATTTCATCCTGTGGAAGGAAGATTTAAAAAACCCAGACATCAGAAAGTCCCTGTACTTTGAGGAGGAAAACCATGAAAGCTTCCTTTCCATGTTTAAAAAGTAAGGCAATTTTAAAAATACATTACTAGACTGTGAAAATAGTGATTTTGCTTGGACCAAAACCATACAATTTGATGAGGATGTATTTTTTTTAATATAGAAAACACTACATTAAGAACAATTTGTTTTAATTATGTTAGAAAAAAAAACTATTACCTATATAGACTTTACTAAACAAAGAGCTTATGAAAATAATATTAACATAATTTTCAAACTGTAAAAATGTATAATATGAACACAATATGACGTAAATATAAAAATAGCTAAAATTTAAATGAAGGGTAAATTGGCACACTTTTTAAAAGACCTGTTTAAACGAATATAATAGTTGGGATTCAAAGGGTTTTTTTTGTTTTAAAACACAAAACTGATGCGTTAAGCAATGAATACATACACAGTAGCACCAGAAATTTCTTGTATTTAGTTTGGCGCCACACCCCCTTTTCCCATACAAACAATAGATTTGCATCACTAATTTCCGATTTTGCAAGCTAACCTTCGTAAAAACGTTTCAAAACGCTCCAAAATTTCCTGAGGTTTCTCCTCCATCCGGCGTCACGTAGCTCAAACTCGTATGAAATAGGATTGTTTACTTCCCCAAACAACAAAAACTGGGTGCTTTTTGGTCCGTTGTGAGCCGAATTTTAAGGAAAACACCGCGATTTCTACTTTTTACTAGCTTTGATTTGAGCTCGGAAAAAAAAACCTTGGCGGTATTATTTGTGGGAAGGTGCAGACCGTTATCGGCGAACTGCACTAGAACGGCCGCCTTTAGATGATCGTTTGTATTGGTTTTGACGTTGAAACGGGGGAAAATAAGTAATAACCTTTACTTACAGCAAAATAGGCACATAAATACATGAAAAAATATCTATTTTACGCGGAAACTCGCTTAACGAAAAGAGAAATTAATTTCTCGGGCGATTTGCAACATGGCGGGCACTTACGTTAGCCTTTGAAGAGAAGCTCGGCACTAATTTCACTATTTTTCCACTTAACTTAGCATTTTCTTAAAAATTAACGACTTTTTCAGTTAAACCAGACTTTAAACTATGCAAAAAAACATTACCTACGTATTTTGTCGTTAAATCCACATAAGAATCGCGAAAAATACGGAGCCACAAAACACTCACTCCACTTAGCACGAACTCGCTTTACAAGCTTTGGTCAACTACCGTGATGGCGGCTTTGCGCGTATGCTCTGTCTAGAAAGCAATTAAAAACCTTCCAAATCCTCCCTATTTTCGGCAAAAATTATAAAAATACTGTTAAAATCGTATTTTTATCACTATTCCCTTTATAATTAGACCTTAAAAATTAATTTTGGGTGTAAATTCCCTGGGATGGATCTAGATTAAAAATAATGGCTGTCAGAGGTCACGTAATGGCCTCTTTTTAAACTAGCTTTTACCGACAAAATTTGGGGCCAAAATTTCACTTGCCGTACCAGTTTTATCGTCCAAATTTTTTCAGTTTCCTCGGTGATTTCAGTGCCCCTTTTCCAAGTTTTTCTTTTCAAAATTACTGTGTTGACTTTAACGTTTACAAAGTCTTTTGTTTTGGCTGGAATATTAGTCAAAATTTCAATCGTGAAGAATTAAAAGAAAAACAGAAATTTAAAGAAAACTCCTGCAAAATTTATTATATCAAAAGTATTTCATAATCTTCTGAAATGGGAAAATCGGCAAAAACATGGAAATCCCCACGTCCTCGAAGGATTTTGCCGAAAAATGAGATTGCGCATTTTGTCATTTCAATTCGACAGGCGCGTGCGTTTGACAAATGTTGACACAAGCTGACGCGATCGGTAAATCAAGAATACGCGGGAAATTTAAAAAAATAGCTTTACAATCATGAAAACTTTTTTTGTTATCCAAAAATGATAAGATCTTTTTTGAATATTTGAACATTCCAGATTTTAAAAATTATATTGTAGTAGTGCCTGTGTGGTACTGTAGTGAATAATCAGTATCCCAATAAATTCATATTAATTAAATAACAAAAAAACAAATCAATACCAAACAGAATTATGTATATTAAGTCACAAAAACAAAAAATTTTACATTACTAGATAACTCCCCAAACTTCTTCAAATGCCGAACAAAGCTTTGTACATGTTAAGGCAGCTGAAAGAGGATAATTACTAACAGAAATAGTCTCTTCAGTGTAATCAACATTTACACTTCCTCTAGCCATTGCGCCTACTACTATTACTAAGGGATCCTCAGTTTTTGGTACTAATTCCCTACAATTCTTCACAATTTTGGATGAGAAAGACATGGCAATTTTTTTTTTCACTCCCACAGGAAGATGATCGGTTATTGGATTTTTAATAACTTTCAATAGCTTGGGGCCACTTTCTGCACGTATTGAAAATTTATGAAGAAGTTGAACTAAAAATAAAAGAAAATACATAAAATTTAATCTATTATTACAACAAACATGTGTTTACATTATCAAAAAGCTTTAAATAATTGAAATATATATAAAAAGCTAAAACATGCAAGTTTTTACCCATTAGTCCTGCAAATCTCTTGAAAGTCCTAGGAATTCTTGTTTGTGGATTTATTTCAACAAGGACATTTTTATTTGTATGCACATACACTTGCAGCAATCCTGCCCTATTAAGAGGACTATCCAATAAACATAAGCAGGCATTGATGTGTTATATCGGGACGACAAGACCCTACATCTCGATTATTATTTTTAAAATGTTGGCGTGATCATCACAATTTAAAAGTTCAAATTTGTTGCCTACCTGAAAACAAAAGATATTAATAAGTATATAAAGTAAAAAGTACAGGACGATATAACTTAGCCCCTTAAAACTGAGAGGCCGTTTTACAACACAACTCCTAACTTTTACCTTAACTGTCTCAAGCTGAGCATCTTCCAATATAATAATTAAACGCTTTTCTTGGTTTTTCAAATGATCCGTTACAAGGTGTTTAGGTACGGGGTCAAATTCGTACTCGTCCTTCTTAGTATCTTTTAATTTTCGCTTTTTACCCATTTTTTAAAGATTAAAAGCATAACCTTATTTTACAAATAAACGTAAACACGCGTGAAGAAAAACAAGTGTGTGGTGGGGGCGGCAGGCAACCCCGTGCCAGACACGCAAAATTTTATTCGTCCTAAGAGTTTTCGAATATTTTAGTATTGAGATTTTAAAAACTGTAGCAATTTCTCCCATCTCAAACCACGTGCTCAAAATTAGCCAATCAATATACATGGCGCGAACGAGTTTAAACCCGTCAACGAACCCGTAGAAATTTCATTCATAAAATCAAGTTTCCTGGAAATTTTCTCAGGTTGCCGCAGAAAACGTAAACAATGGTAAACAATAATTTTTAATAAATAAAAAAATTAACGAGAAAAATCCAAAAAAATATTTGTGTGTGCGTGTAGCGTGGTAAGCCGAAGTATTTTTAACAATTAAGTAGAAAAAACCGACATGAACAATATTCCGCCGCAAGGAGTGATGTTTCCCATGGGCTCGCTTTACGTTGGGGATCTACATCCTGATGTCACCGAGGCGATGCTTTATGAAAAATTTTCCACCGCTGGCCAGGTTAGTAACGAGTTTCATTTAAATTTTTCAAAAATTTAACTTTAGAATGTTATAGCATACTGGCTTCAACGTTGTAAAATGCAACACGTAAAATTGGCAACAAATTCCCATTGCCATTATATACTTCTCCTTGTTTATCATACTGGTTAAATAGTGCCTACGTTGCCAATGTTCCAATTAAGTATTAGATTTAGATTAAAATCAATACAGGATGGAGTAGAATATACATAGTATTACGAAATTTTTTTTAATAAGCGTGTATTTAGACAGCAAAGTAACTAGCACCAGCATTTTACTTAAAAGTATACGCATATTAGCCGAAGAGTTTCTGTCCCAGGACTTTCACCAACTTCCACGGTCGAGACGTAGCCGTCATGCTGCGAAAACTGTGTAACCATTGCGTAAAAACATTATACGGAGTTGTCTGTAAAGTATCATTTTGGTAGCATCCAAAAACGTCTAGTTATTTAACTTCTATTATAATCTAATATTTACGTTCAATGCGTTCACTTTGAGGTTGACTAAGTTGGTTTGTCGCTAAGAATCCAGCAATTCTTCGGGACTTTGGAGAATCTTTAGAATTTGCAGAAATTATGCTGAAAACTTGAGGAACATGCCTTTGTTATTCCCCAAATTTTTGCTCTTGTGAAGACATATCAAAAATCCCTTCATATTATTAAATATGTTTTTGTGCAATCATATTATATATGCTAAAAAGAACGAAAAGGTGTCTTTTCGTCCTCTAAAGTCTAAAATGACACCAATACGCAAAATTTTGAACGCCGTGCTTTTCTTAGGTGAGGTGTGGTTGAAAACATATATATTTACAACAAAACATCAAAAATAATAAACATATTTTATTATTAAACCTACTAAAAGTCAAATATGACATCAATCTTGTAATACAATCCCACCAAGTTACTTACTTCCAACTTAATTTGGACTTCTTCTCTCGTCCTTAGATTCTCCTTCTTCTTCTTTCTCAACCTCAGTTTCTTTTCCTAAACCTCCGTTTCTTCCTCATCCTCAGTTTCTTCGTAAAACCCCGCTTCTTCCTCAGCCTCAGTTTTTTTCTTCTGCTTCTGTCTCATTTTCTTCTGTTTCTTCGTCATCTTCTTCAGTGGGAAGGAACTGGGCTGGTGGGGGGAGTATCCCAATCGTCGTATGGAACAGCCCTAGGCCGGGACTTGACGTTTGGTGTGGGAGGCAAAGGGCTCCAACACCCAACTCCAACAAAAAACATCCAAATGGTAACTTATTTATTATTATTAAACCTACTAAAAAGTCAAATATGACATCATCTTGTAATACATCCATCAAGTTACTTATTTACAACTAATTTGACTTCTTCCTCGTCCTTAGATTCTCCTTCTTCTTCTTTCTCAACCTCAGTTTCTTCCTAAACCTCCGTTTCTTCCTCAGCCTCAGTTTCTTCGAAAACCCCCGCTTCTTCCTCAGCCTCAGTTTTTTCTTCTGCTTCTGTCTCATTTTCTTCTGTTTCTTCGTCATCTTCTTCAGTGGGAACTGTGGCTGGTGGGGTATCCCAATCGTCGTATGGAACAGCCCTAGGCGGACTTGACGTTGGTGTTGGAGGCAAAGGGCTCCAACCTTCGTTTATAATCCAACCGTCCGTAACAATGGACCCTGTTGGACTGCTGCACCGCTGCCACACCTCAAAACAAACCAATTGTGGATCGTTATCGGTATTGACGCTGCCAAACGATATTTAGGCACTAGTTCATTGTTTATATCGATGATCTCGAAAGAAAACTTGCTTTATACATGCACTTTTATAAGCCACTGTAGTACTGATTTTTTGAAAAAAAATTGTCATACAAATTAGTAGTCAGTGAACTTAGGATGTACAAAACGTACTAACTATTGATCTCTCACGCTAGCAAAGTTTTTCTAACCATACTGAATGAGCGTCTTAACATAAGTCTTATCTATCGCCACAAATATCAGAAGAACAAAGAGGATTTATACCGGGAAAGGGAACACGGGAGCAAATTTTGAATGTGCGTCAACTGATAGAGAAAGGAAGAGAATATAACATTAAAATTTATCTCTGCTTCATCGCCTATCAGAAAGCGTTTTGACAAGGCGATATGGCCGAAACTATGGTCGATTTTGAAAGAAATGGGAACTCCGCCACACCTGTTAAAGCTAATACAAATGCTTTACGAATTCAACACAGCCAAAGTGCGTGTTAATAATATGTACACAGAAAGCTTCACCACGAAAGCTGGTCTCCGGCAAGGATGCATTCTTTTGCCCCTACTGTTCAACATTTATGGTGGTATCTATGCAGATGAGACCTTGAATATTGCCGCAATTGAAAGTGAATTAGAGGTAATTATGGAAAGACTGACAAGAGTCAGTAAAAGCTACGGATTGGAAGTAAACAACAACAAAAAAAAATAATGATCATTAGTAGAACGAATGAGAATCAACCTCTACATCTACTAGGGTATGAAATCGCAGATTCCTATCAACACCTTGGGTCTCTAATTACCAATACCGGCCAGTGTCACTCAGAAATACATAGAAGACTCTCAATTGCTCGCTCTGCAACCACAAAATTAATCAAAATATGGAAAAGACTCGAGCATCTCGCGATCGACTAAGTTAAGGCTCGCAAGAACGCTTATATTTTCGATTGCAACATATGCATCAGAAACATGGACGATAAAGAAAGCTGATAGAAATAAAATTGCTACTTTTGAGATGTGGATGTATCGTCGAATTCTCAGGATATCGTGGGTGAAACATCGAACTAACCAGTCTATTTTACAAGAGCTAAAAACTACTAAAAGACTGAACTTGCTTATAAACTAGACATACTTGAGGTATTTCGGCCACCTCAGCAGAAGACATGCCCTGAAATCACTGGTCATACTGGGAAGCACGGCAGGCGTAGATCACTTTCACGTTGGGTGGATCCGATGAGCCAGTTAACCGGAACGTTATTACATGAAGCATCAGAGCATGCACAGAACCGAGAACAGTGGCAGATGATAGGTCAATCTATTTATTGAGCACAGAGTCACCATACCTTATCGAGGGTGAAATGATTTGGATGGAGGAACTTATAATCTGTATGAGGCAGGTGAAACCACATACCACAGAGTTTCTTTTACAAAATTGATAACAAAAATAGAAACATCTTATTAATCATTATGTTTTAGGTACTTTCTCTTCGAATATGTCGGGATTCTAGAACCAAGCAGTCCTTAGGCTACGGTTATGTGAACTTCAATAGTCCCCAAGATGCTGAAAGAGCTCTAGATACAATGAACTTTGATCCCCTGAAGGGTAAGCCTATAAGGATAATGTGGTGTCAGCGGGACCCTTCGCTAAGAAAATCTGGTATTGGAAATGTTTTTATTAAGAATTTGGATAAGAATATTGATAATAAGGCTATGTATGATACATTCTCTGCCTTTGGGAATATTCTCAGCTGTAAGGTGGCATTGGATGAGGATGGATACTCTAAGGGTTATGGGTTTGTTCATTTTGAAAGTGAGGAAATTGCAAATCGGGCTATAGAAAAAGTAAGTTACTGGTTATTGTTTCTATAGACTTTAATAGTCATATATCTTGCTTTAATACAATAGTAACATCAAACTCTAGGGTACTCAGTTTTTGAGATCAAATGAATTGAATGTCCATTTTTTTCCATTCTGTGCAATATCTCTTGGTTTCTATAAAGGGTAAATAGATGTGAAAAAATTGAAGGTGCTTTATAGAATTTTACCAATAAATACGTCTGTTGTAACGGTATTTTATTCCAGCAGCATTATTTAGACAGGGAAAGCATCTTACCGTTAATCAGTACTGGTACATCCTTTTTAAGATATTAAACTCCAAACAACCTTATCTAGATTATCAAGTTCCAAAATACCGCACAGGGTGATCATTTTTAGAGACCCGCCCCCCGATTTATGGAAAATTGTTGGATATTTTTTTTTTTTTAATGTATAATCGAGTGTACTGACGTATTTGACATTTGGTAGTGAAAACGACGCTGGACGCCGCGACGCCAAACAACTTTTTAGTGTTCCGTACGGAACACTTATAAGATGACTTCGGTGTCTGGTTCTGTCCGTCTGTCTGTCTGCCACACCCGATTTTCTCCGAAACTATTTGTCATAGAAAGTTGAAATTTGGTAATAGTATAGGAATTGATGGCTTCATTAAAGCCGTGTAGTTTTGAAAGTTAAATTTTGACTTAAGGGGTTAGTTTTGGGGGGTGAAATCGGAAGTGAAAAAAATTATTTTTGCTAGGTCACCGACTGTGATGTCAAATGAGAGCTTGTGAAAACACGAGTAATATATATATATATATATATATATATATATATATATATATATATATATATATATATATATATATATATATATATAGATATGTACAGTCCCTGGCCAAATTATTAGACGCACTGCAAGATTTCATGTAAAATATTAATTACCGAGTGATATTGTACCGTTTTATTATTTTAAATTGATTTGTTTTTTATTTTTATATTATCCAATCAATTACCTATTTATTTGACATAAATAAAACAGCATTAATTTAGAAAAGCATAAGTTTATTAAGTTTTAAAGAAAAGTGAAATTAATGTTAGTAAAAGTCAATATTTAGTTGAGCCACCTTTAGCCGCTATCAAAGCTTTAATTCTGCGCGGCATGCTATCAATGCAAGATTGTACTGTCCTCCTGCATTTGAGGATGATGATTCCACACATGAATAATCTTTTCTAGGAGCTGGGTTTTGTTGGTAATCACATCTTTAGCCACTTCTCTTTTCATCAGCTCCCACACATTTTCAATGGTGTTCATATCAGGGCTATTACCCGGCCAATCCAACAGAGGGATATTTTTTTTCTGCCAAAAAAGCTTTAACAGACCGAGCAGTGTGGCAGGGAGCTCCATCTTGCATGAAAGTGAATGGTTCCCCATTTGGAAACCATTCTCTGAGCTGCGGAATCAACCGATTTTGTAATACTTCTTTGTACTGATCTTGCCTCATTATTCCTTTGACGACGTACAGACGTCCAGTGCCCTTGCCGCTGATGACTGACCAAATCATCACTTTGGTGGGAATGTTTAACCGTCGGGACGACACAATCAGGATGAAACTTTTCTCCATGACGACGACGCACATACTGAGCTTTATTCTGCAAAATTTCGAATGTGCTTTCGTCACTGAAGCAGACCTGTCAAAAATAGGAAAAAAATATATAAACTTCCATGTTTATTTGCTTTATTTAACTGAAAATGATAATAATGTATCAATTATTGATTAAATTGCTGTATCTTACCGATCTCCAGAAGTCCACA
>CM032452.1:75007997-75032997 GCA_019049505.1 Pachyrhynchus sulphureomaculatus | reverse complement strand
GTCAAAATCTTCCCCTTTTGCTGGGAACCATTCATCGAGCCATTTTTTCACATCTTCGTACGAACCAAAGCGCTGCTCAGCAAGTGCGTGACCCATCAATGCAAACAAGTGGTAATCAGAAGGAGCCAAGTCTGGTGAGTAAGCCGCATGGGGTAGAACTTCCCGGCTGAGTGCTTCCAACGTGTCGCGAACTGGTTTTGCCGTATGTGATGGAGCATTGTCATGAAGAAAAATGACTTTATGTTGCCTCTTTCGATATTCTGGCCTTTTTTCAAGCAGCGAACGGTTCAGATCGGTCAATTATTGTTGGTAACGTATTTCGTTTCCCCAGGTTTTAACAGCTCATAATAGACCACGCCCCTCTGGTCCCACCAAACACAGAGCATCGCCTGTAACTATACGATGCAAAAACGACTTCCTTTTGTACCGAGCGAGCAAAATGTCTCACGTGTTTTTGCGCTTTTCCATTTGCCTGTCGTTCAACTCATGTGGTTCCCATCTACCGGTCTTCTGAATCTTTCCCATCTCTCGTAACCGATTGGAAACAGCTTGTTGACTAACGCCCAATTGCTTGGCGAGTTGTTTTTGTGTTTGCGAATCATCTTCGTCCAATAATGCTTGCAATTCCACATCTTCGTATTTTTTTTGGCGGTTTTCCACGTTCCTTGTCTGCAAAATCGAAGTCAGCACTTTTGAAACATCGAAACCATCGTTCACACGTATCTTGCGATGGAGCATATTCGCCATAAGCTTCTCGAAGTAATCGGTATGATTCAACAGCAGTTTTCTTCAAATGAAAACAAAAAATTAATGTTGTCCGCGAATGCTCTTTGTTCGGTATAAATTTCGACATATTGAACACAATCAACACAACATTATGCACACACTTTTCCAATTTATCACTCGTGCGCGTCTGACACTTGTTGATGATAAAACAAAATGGCGCAGTGTCAAATCTTTATAGTACAAATTGCATTGGTGCACCAGCTGTTGTCCGAAATCCGCATTTCATACTTGTACACCTGGTACTGTTGCACGCATCTGATATTTTTGCCTTTAAGTGCTCAATGTTATTTGTCACAGTTTTGTATATAATATCTTTATTAGTCCCCACAAGAAAAAGTCTAGCGGCGTGAGATCGGGCAACTTAGGTACACATTGAATAATTCGGTTGCGAACACCTTACCCATCTGCTTGAAACCGTTCATTCAAATACTATCTAACAGCAGCAGTTGTATGGGGTGGTGCTCCGTTGTGTTGATGCCTTCTTAAAATAAGGGGAACATTTTCTAATAAAACTGGTAGAGCATTAACCAAAAAATTAAGATATCTATTTCCAGTTAGTGTCAAAAAAGTATGGTCCAACCAAAGGTCCCCGAATCATCCCACATCATACATTAACGCCATAATGACCTTGATTCTGAATTTGTTTAACGTTGTATGGATTCTTGTCAGCCCAGTAGTAATAATTTTTTCTGTTAATTTTGTTTTTGCTGAAAAAAATGACTTTCATCTGTCCGTAATATATGATTCAGAAAATAACGTTCTTCGTCATAATTAATCATCATTTCTGCTACAAAACGTCGTTCCAAATCAAATTGTGTGAATAACTAAAGATTATGCATTTTATAGTCAAGGTTTAAGAGATTTTTAAATAGCCCCATAAGATACATTCAATTGCCTGCTTGCTTGTCTGACTGAATTATATGGAAGGTTTTGAAAATATTGCCAAATTTCGGCTATTTTTTAAAACAGTTTTTCGTTTAGAAATACCTTTCTACTCAGAAAATGCATCCATATTGCTCCCCAAATTTCGTTCAAATCTACAAAGCATAGTTTGATTCGGGATATATCTGTCGGAGTAACGTTCTCGATACAGTCTTCCCGAGAATTTCTTCTTGCTTCTCCATAAATAAGAAACCACTTCAACTAGAAGCTGTTAACACACTGTTTACTTAGTTTAACTCTATTGAATTGAATAGGTGTGCAAACAAGAGCTGTCAGATTAAAGTACGACAGGCACCTACTAGATAAATTGTTTGAAAATCGCCAAACGTGGCATACGATCCATGGCAACCGCAATGACCAAAAAAATAATATTTTAGAGAGTTTCTGCTGCAAAACAATAGTTTAAGGAAAAAATGTTGAAAAAAAAAAAGGGCTTTCCAATGCCATTTTACAAAAGGTATGTTGATGGAAAAAAAAAGAGTTCTTTAGCGTCGCGGCGCCCACGCCGTTTTCACTACCAAATGTCAAATATGTCAGTATACTCTTCGACATACACTATACCATTCTACATTTAAAAAAAATAAATATCCGACAATTTTCCATAAATCATGGCCGGGCGTTTAAAAATGACCACCCTACACATGTCTTAATTACAGAAAAAAGATTTTAATTAATTTTTAAAAATCTCCTCTATAATTTTTTCTTATTGTTATTAGGTAACATAAACAGGAGATATTTAGTTAACGGGCACAGTTATGTCCAGTTTTGGTATTTTTTAGAACTGGCAACGCCGAGATAGTATTTTTAAGGAAATATTGATAAAAAGACCGTAATGATATGGCCGGTAAAAGATTTTCTGGATTTTATGTTACTCTGTAAACTGTTAGCATTAACAAAATGCCTTGTTCTAGTTATCCAGGTTTTTTTGATCTAAGGCATTACAACCTGTAGAAAATAAACATATAAATAATTTTCGTTGTATCCTACCATCGTGTTCCGTAACTTTTTGGATAAGTATCAGTAAATTCTGTTCTCTTGTTTGTCAATCCTTACCTGACTGACGAGCCGTCATGCGGCGAAACGTGTCTCAGGATGGATTTGACGAATAAGAGTTGTTTTACATTAACTATATAAATAAATTTGTTTCATTAGGTAAATGGGATGCTTTTAAACGATAAGAAAGTGTATGTGGGCAAATTTGTGCCTAGAGCGGAACGCGAAAAGGAACTAGGAGAACGTGCTAAACAGTTTACTAATATATATGTAAAAAATTTTGGTCCTTACATGTCTGATGAAAAGTTTTACGAGATGTTCACCAAGTTTGGAATCGTTACCAGCAGTATGGTCGCCCGGCATCCTGACGGTTCTAGTAAGGGATTTGGATTTGTGGCTTACGAGGACGCCAAAGCTGCCGAAAAAAGCTGTACAGGTATGCATCTTTCAACATGATGGAAACTTCTCGCGGATTTTTTGTGGTTCGGAAACGTGACAGCTATTTTATAACTGAGTTTATTTATACGAGGCTGGTTTGAAAAGTCCGTGCAAAGTCCGAGAGATGGCACCACCGGCGCGTATCGAGGTCATGTTTTAGTTAGTAGCATCTCTTGAATGAACGCACACCAAGTTTCAGCCATACTGGTCTGGTCTATTTCTTTGTGTTTGGCATGCGTGTGAATCAAGGAAGTCGAATGATTTTCAAGAAATGGACGAAAAAGAATTTCGTGTGGTGATTAAACATTACTTTATGAAAGGCCAAACGCCTCAGGAGACTAAAGAGAAGCTTGATAAACATTATGGTGACTCTGCACCTTCGATTAGAACAGTTTATAAGTGGTTTCAAAATTTTCGGACTGGCCATATGGGCACAAGTGACGCTGAACGTTCTGGACGGCCTGTGGAGGTTACGACTCCAGAAATCATTGATCAAATCCATGATATGGTGATGGATGACAGAAGAGTTAAGGTGCGTGAGATTGCTAGTGCTGTGGGCATCTCGACTGAACGGGTACATAATATTTTGCATAAACATTTGGACATGAGAAAGCTATCCGCAAGTTGGGTGCCGCGATTGCTCACGCTTGACCAAAAACGGAATCGTGTGAAGTGTTGCAAGGATGGTTTGCAGCTGTTCCAGAAGAATCCGGAGGACTTTAAGCGTCGTTTCGTCACTGTGGATGAATCATGGATACATTACTATATTCCTGAGACCAAACAACAATCTAAACAATGGGTTAGCAAGGGGGAATCTGCACCAAAAAAGGCGAAGACCGTTCCTTCAGCCGGAAAGGTTATGGCGACTGTCTTTTGGGATTCGCAAGGGATAATCCTCATCGACTATCTGGAAAAGCGTTAAAACTATTACAGGTGAATATTATTCATCGTTATTGGACCGTTTGAAAACCGAGCTGCAAGAAAAACGCCCGCGATTGGCCCACAAGAAATTCCTTTTCCATCACGACAACGCACCAGCACACACCTCAGCAGTTGTGGTCGCAAAATTAATGGAAATAGGATTCCAACTCGTTTCACATCCCCCCTATTCTCCAGACTTGGCTTCCTCGGACTACTATTTGTTCCCCAATTTGAAGAAATGGCTGGCGGGACAAAGATTTTATTCAAACGAGGAGGTGATTGCAGACACTAATGGATATTTTGCAGACTTGGACAAATCCTATTATTCGGAAGGGATCAACAAACTAGAACATCGTTGGACGAAGTGTATAAGCCTAAAAGGAGACTATGTCGAAAAATAAAAAAGGTTTACCCCAAAACACATAAGTAGTTTTTATTTTTGCACGGACTTTTCAAACCAGCGAACAGTTTTAGAGGCGTCATTTGATGAAGTTGACGGGGTTGTAACTATTGTCTCTTCTGATGGAATACCTGTCATAACGCTCAAAAAATGCGCGAGCTAACGAACACCAGTCTTCTGCAGACTCAGTCTGTCAAGTAAGAATATATCTCTTTTTCTTCAAAAAAATGGGTTTCGAGAACATTTTTTGCCATTAATGTATTTTTTGGAGTGCTAACAACGGCGCAATTACTTTAGTAAGTTGTCAAATCGCCTCCTGCATCAGTAATCGCTTGGCATCTTCGAGGCATGCTGTCGACGACATTTTCTGCATACTCGCGCAGCGATTTTTCGAATCTCGCGGGACAACTGAGTCAAAGTCCTCAGAGCTTTCTCTTTACAAGGGGCTAAAGGTCTTCAATAGAGTTGGCGCCGGCGATTGTGAGGGCCACTCTAGTACCTAACTAACTCTCTCTTCTCTCTAATCTTTCTTAACTCCTCCTCCTTCTTTCTCTTCTTAATTCCTCTACTCTTATCTCCCTTCCTTCTCTTACTTTATACTATCTCTTCCTACCACCCCCATACCCCCCCCCCTCCCCACCCCCCCCCCACCCTACCCTCCCCCCCCCCCTCACACCCCCCCTCCCCCCCACCCCCCCCTCTACCCCCTATCTTAACTTTCGCTCGCACCTTCCAGTCCCTGCACAACTTGCTGCGGTGTTTTGGGTCTTCTTTTTATCTTCTTGCAGGATCCAATCCTCGTTTTGCCTGGTGGTTGGTAACAAGGCTTTCTCGTAAATATCACACATTTTTTTCACATTTATCTTGTACGTGAAGAGATACAAATTGCCGAACCCTTGTTTAGGAAAGCAGCCCCAAACATGCACTTTGATTTGACGTTTGACAGTTCGCTGAACGAGACGATTGAAATCAGTTGTCCAAGCCCGAGAAGCCGTCGCATATGCCCAAAAGGAAGCTTAGTCCGTGAAGATCTCGTTGTCCCAGTCACGGTCGATGTTGTCGTGGGCTCAAGCGTGCCGCTTCGCGACATAATTTTCGCCCAGCAAAGGTTTCTTCAACGTGCTTCGGAATTTGACATCATGAGCACGAAGATGTTGTTAAATGGTCCCATGGGACATATTCAAACCCGATTTTCTTAATTTGACCGCTCCTTGACTCAGCGTCAATTTCGGGTCAGTTCTTCACAAACGATACAGACTTTTTAATATATTTAGCGGTCGCAAAATGTGTAATTTTAGGCTCCTTCGGATGGGGAACAAAGAAAGACTGCCTCGAACCGACCCGCAAACAAGTGACTCATTTTGGATTTTACGTGATTTCGTTCGTAATCTGATACTTTTAATAAAATGCGTCGCTACCGATTTTTTGTTGAATAGTTAGAATCGCATCTACCAAAAATGAATTATCGTGGACACGTTCTTACTTGACAGACCGTATCCAGACGTTGGAAAATCGCTGGAATTTATATTGCTCTTGAAGGAAACTAGTTGAAGAATAAAATCGATTTATTGCAAAACCTTTATTTTACGGGACTTTTACCTCATGTAATATTTTCATTTCATCGGAAACTACCCATTACTAAGCTTAAAATTTCTTGGAAATACAATTGGGGAATATGCTATAAATTATAGGGATAAATATTAGAATGTACAGTCAAGATAGCATGAATTTTGCCCGTCATTTGTTATATTAAGCAGAAAATTGTGGGCTAGAACGCCGGAAACCCTACGTTAAGCCGAAGATCTCGTTATCACGAGGTTCGTTATGTGTAGGAAATTTTTTCATCACAACGGGTTGGAAATTACTTGTATCTACGAAAATTTTACGATACTTCGAGGATTTCCTTATATCAACAGTTTATTGTATATTATTTTCAAGGAGATGAACGGGTACGATTTTGACGGCCGTACCCTCTATGTGGGCCGTGCGCAAAAGAAAGCAGAACGTTTGAATGAACTGCGCAAGAAATATGAACAACAGAGGATGGAAAGGTTTAGCAAATTCCAAGGTGTCAATGTGTATATTAAGAATCTGGATGACTCATTCTCTGATGATAAATTGAAACAGGAGTTTGGGTGTTTCGGAAATATTACATCGGCTAAGGTACGATTTGTTTTTAATTTATTTAAAATCGTGTTATAATAACATTACTTCGGTACAAATCTGAGTGTGTTGCCAGGATGAAAGCATTCAAGATGAAACAAGCAACAACTATTATTGAAAATTTCAAATCCCAGTTTACTGATTGGAGACATTTTGATGAACGGGGTTACTTTTAATAACATTCATATGTCCTAACAGGTTACAGAGCTTATAAGTACTGTAATCTTCTGGATTACCGCTGTGTCGATTAAATAAGTGATGCTGACGTTACGCCGATCATCCTGCCAGCTTCTTCAGAGCTTGTTCCGAGAAGTTACTTCTTCGGAATGTCGCACGAAACTGATTTCATTTCACTTGCACACGCCTTTTTATATTAGGGGCCCACCGAGGGGAGAGGGCAGGACTTCGTAGATGATCTATTACCAGATTGGTGGGAGGTAAAGACCAGTGTCACGATTAAGGTTGTTGAGGTGTTTAGACATTTCGATAAACTCCCGAATTTTCCTAGGATAGAAAAAGGACCTTGTTACAAGGATCTTTGATGTGTCAAACAGAATCCGGTATCCTGTTTCATGCTGGTGTTTTGCAAGTGCTAAAGTGGAAATGTTACGAGAAAGCACTGACTTTTGATGGTTTTTAATTCTTGTACGTATTTTTTAGTGTTCCCTACGGAACACTTATAAGATCACTTCGGTGTCTGTCCGTGTGTCACACCAGATTTTCTCTGAAACTATTTGACATAGAAAGTTGAAATTTGGCACTAATATAGGAATTGATGGCCTCATTAGAGCCGTGTAGTTTTGAAAGTTAAATTTTGACCTAAGGGGTTAGTTTTGGGGGGTGAAATCGGAAAAGAAAAAAAAATACCAGGTCATCGAGTGGGGTGTGGGTGTTTTGAAAAAGGTCTGGAATATTTTCTACAGAGTGTAGATACGAAATTATCACGAGCGCATTAACTTTGATAATTTATCTGGTATATAAAAAAAAACAAAAATTTTAAGGTCATCAGTTTTTTTACTAAAGATCGGAAAAAAACTTTATTGAAAACTCATTTGGGATGTTTTTGTGAAGTCACTGATCATTTTATACTTCCGTAACAAAATTTTTTATTTCAGAAGCAATCAACGTGCGGAACACTAATTGGGCAAGTCCAACTTGCACTTGACCGGTTATTTTTGCTCCTAAATTTTCAAAGGACGTCTTATCCTGCACAGATCTGAGGTGTCCTGAGAGCTGTAGGCACGTAGAGAATCGTTATGTTTCTATAGAATTTTCGAAATCCCAGGAATGACATTCTTAACATATGAGGAACTAAGTACAATACCCAGTATCTTGGAAAAAATGTTTTTAAATGGAGCGAAATTGTTCGATCGAAAAACGAAAGAAAGATATTTTAACTCTAATTAAAGAGACTGAAGTTGATTACTGAGTGTTTTGGGTGAGATGGTGATGCCAGGAAGCATCAAAGCTTTCTATCCTAGATAAATTCGGGAGTCCATCGAAATATCTAAACATTTCTACAACCTTAATCGTGACACTGGTCTTTCTTTACCTTTCACCACTCTGGGAACATCCATAAAGTCCCCGCCCTCCTCCACTCCGGTCCGCAAATATAAAAAGGTGTCTACAAGCGGGATGAAATTAGTTTCGCGCTAGTTCTGAAGAAGTTAGTTCTCGAAACGAGCTCTGAAGAAGCCGGCAGGATGATCAGCAAGACATTAGTATGAGTTATTCAATCGATACTGGAGAGATCCAAAAAAAAAATTATCTATATCCATAGTATTTTTAATAATATTGAAAAGAATGTTGCCATCAGCTGTCGCTATTTCAAAGAAGCTTGCTGGGTGATATCGTGCACTCTACTTTCGAGAGCTCACCATACCTTATTTTAGTCATTTCCTTAGACTTGGAATTAATGCATTACTTAATTAAATCAGATTTATGCCCGCTAGACTAAAAGACAGTTTTAAAAAAATCTATTATTTGTAGATTATGACAGAAAATGGTCGTTCTCGTGGTTTCGGATTTGTCTGTTTCTCAGCCCCTGAAGAAGCGACTAAGGCCATCCAGGAGATGAATGGTAAAATTGTAGGCACGAAGCCTTTGTATGTGGCCTTGGCGCAACGCAAAGAGGCTCGTCGGGCATTCCTTACAAGTCAATATGTGGCCAGGGCACATGCTGCAAGACAACAGGTTGTTTAATTTTTAATATAACTTTACTTTCAGAGGTAAAATCTAATCATGATTGTTTATTGTGTACACAGGGATGTAACAACAAAATTTTCCGCATGTTACGGTGTACTATATGAGAAATATGTTGATTTAACTCTTTATTTTTTTATAGGGATTACAGTTTGCGGGTGGCCCGCCCTTTCTATTACCCGCTGTGGCTCAAGGTCCCCGTATTTTCGGACCGGCGCCTGCTCTGAGGCCTGCTCCCCGTTGGCCCGCTCTCCAAGCGCTCCCGCGTCCGAACGGCGCCGCTTTTTGGCCTTCCGCTATTGGGAACTGCCCCTTTTAGGGCCCCGACCCGGCCTGCTCCTGTTAGGCCTCATGCTAGACCAATAACCGGTAGGATTTTAACAAAATATGATAACTACTGATTTTGTTTGTTAGAGAAATACTTATTTCAGTAGCAGAGGAGGAAAGCATAACATGTTCCTTTCGCGGATGGCGTTTAATCATGCAAGAGAGGAATTAACACACTTTTTTTCAAAATTCAGCAGCGTGTTAAAAGTATTCGAGCTTCAATTCTTTATTCTTTGTTTTCTATTTTATAGGTGCATCTGGACCTACGGCGCGCCCAAATTCTAAATATACAACACGACATGGACCTGACGCGCCTATGGCAGATTCGCGTCTGGCTCACGCTGCACCTCAGGAACAAAAGCAGCTTTTAGGTAAGAAAAGCACGATCTTAAAATGATTTCTAACTCTAGACCAGTATTTGATTATTTCTGGCCATTTATAATTTAGCCAAATATCAACAGATGTGAACATTATCGCTTCATAAGCTTAATCAGCGATGCTTTGAAAGTAACACTTACGATTATTTACCAGAGAATTCGCTATAAATGCCAACAAGATGTCGGCAAAGAGCAATTCGGATTTAGGCAGGGATTTGGAACTAGAGAAGCACCTTTTGGTCTGAGTGTATTGTTGCAAAAATATAGAGATCAAAGGAAAGACGTGGACCTATGTTTTATCGATTACGAAAAAGCCTTTGATCGAGTCAAACATTCAAAATTGATACGGATGCTTCAGAATATGGGTCTTGATGAAAATGACACCAGATTTATGACTCACTTATATTGGGATCAGGTAGCGACGATACGAGTAAATAACAGAAAAACAGAAGATATCAGAATAAAAAGAGGGGTTCGTCAAGGATGTGTTCTCTCTCCACTTCTTTTTAATTTGTATTCTGAGCATATATTCCAGAAGGCCTTAGAGAGTGCTTCAGACGGTATCAAAGTTAAGGACAAATTCATCAATACCTATGCTGGATGACCAACGATCACTAAAATGGCCAGAGCTGCTTTTCTCACCTCCTCACACACTCCACTCTTTCTTTGGATATTCGATATCATTTTGTAAAAGTCTATATACCAGGTGTACAAGTATGAAATGCGGATTTTTTTTCTAAAAAAACATGAACGGAAGAATGATAAAAAGTGCTTTATTCAAAGTATGCTCCATCGCTTGTTATACATTTTTCCCATCTTTCGGGCAATTTGTGAATACCACGCCAGTAAAAATCTTCTCCTTTTGCTGCGAACCATTCATCGAGCCATTTTTTCACATCTTCGTACGAACCAAAGCGCTGCTCAGCAAGTGCGTGACCCATCGATGCAAACGAGTGGTAATCGGAAGGAGCCAAGTCTGGTGAGTAAGCCGCATGGGGTAGAACTTCCCAGCTGAGTGCTTCCAACGTATCGCGAACTGGTTTTGCCGTATGTGATGGAGCGTTGTCATGAAGAAAAATGACTTTGTGTTGCCTCTTTCGGTATTCTGGCCTTTTTTCAAGCAGCGAACGGTTCAAATCGGTCAATTATTGTTGGTAACGTTTAGTATTAACCGTTTCCCCAGGTTTTAACAGCTCATAATAGACCACGCCCCTCCGGTCCCACCAAATACAGAGCATCGTCTTTCTGCCAAAGCGATTCGGTCTTGCGTTCGATGTGGATGGTGCGTCTAGGTCTACACATAATTTTTTGCGCTTGGGATTCTCAAAATAAATCCACTTTTCATCCCCTGTAACTATACGATGCAAAAACGACTTCCTTTTGTACCGAGCGAGCAAAATGTCACACGTGTTTTTACTCTTTTCCATTTGCCTGTCGTTCATCTCATGTGGTACTCATCTACCGGTCTTCTGAATCTTTCCCATCTCTCGTAGCCGATTGAAAACAGCTTGTTGACTAACGCCCAATTGCTCAGCGAGTTGTTTTTTTGCGAATCATCTTCGTCCAACAATGCTTGCAATTCCACATCTTCGTATTTTTTTGGCGGTTTTCCACGTTCCTTGTCTACAACATCGAAGTCACCACTTTTGAAACGCCGAAACCATCGTTCACACGTATCTTGCGATGGAGCATGTTCACCATAAGCTTCTCGAAGTAATCGGTATGATTCAACAGCAGTTTTCTTCAAATGAAAACAAAAAATTAATGCTGTCCGCGAATGATCTTTATTCGGTATAAATTTCGACATATTGAACACAACAACACAACACTATGCACACACTTTTCCAATTTATCACTCGTGTGCGTCTGACACTTGTTCATGACACAACAAAATGGCGCAGTGTCAAATCTTTATAGCACAAACTGCATTTCATACTTGTACACCTGGTATGTATCCAGTGCTTTTGTATGGAGTTGGGGCCTCGACCTTGTTAATACGCTCAGTGAATCGTTTGAAGTCTTTCGAAATGTGGGTCATGCGCACAATATTAAAGATCTTCTGGACAGAACATGTCTGGAATAAAGATGTACTGTGGCGAATGGGTAGAGAGAGAGAGAGAGAATTGCTCTTATTTGTTAAAAGACAGAAAACTCACTACTTGAGACAAATCTATAGGGGTCCAAGATACTCGCTTCTGCGTCCGTATGAGTTTCAGCTTTTTAATCCGAAAAAATTACCCTTGTCAAGAACTCTTCTATATAAAGAGCCCTCTTCCTTTTCTTTTTCAACTTTCCAGGTTTGCTAGGATGGCTTACTGATTTCCGTATAGCGCATTCTGTGCCGATAAAAAATAATCGGCCAAGCGCAAATCGGATTTGCGCAATTAGTGTTCCGTACGTTGATTGCTTTTAAAATAACAATTTTTGTTACGGTGGTATAAAATGATCAATGACTTCACAAAACACACCCCAAATGAATTTTTTTTTAACAAAGTTTTTTTTTTTTTTTTTCCGATTGTTACTGAAAACTGGTGACGTTGAAATTTTTGTTTCTTTTTATATACCAGATAAGTTATTAAAGGTAATGCACTCGTGATAATTTACGTTCAATCTATACCCTGTGGAGAATATTCCAGAATTTTTTCAAAATTTTTTGGTCTGTACTTTTCGAGATAAGGGGGGACAGCGATTTTTCGCAAGTTTTTAAAAATAATACAAAGAAAAATATGCGCAAGTATTACATTATATATATTTTTGAACGCGTGTTTTCACAAGTTTTTATTTGACACCCCACTCGATAGCCTGGTAAAAAAAATTCACTTCCGATTTCACCCCCCTCCCTTAAGTCAAAATTTAACTTTAACTACACGGCTTTGAGGAGGCCATCAATTCCTATATTAGCGCCAAATTTTAACTTTCAATGTCAAATAGTTTCGGAGAAAATCGGGTGTGACAGACAGACAGACGGACAGACATCGAAGTGATCTTATAAGTGTGCCGTACGGAACACTAAAAAGACATTTTGGCTTAACTAAAAAAAAAAAAACGATTTCAGGATAACATGACTTCACCTATATGATTAAAATATAAATATTGGGCATTTGCTTGATATCGCTTTTAAATTGTGTCAGTTAAATCCAATTAATTTAAACAGACTGGCACTAATTACCTATTGTGGTGCTAATTATAAGGTAAACTTTTGTTCCCGGCTAAAATTAAATTAGGAATTTATCGTGGCCGCGACACTTGTGCTATGAAAAAAAACAATTATTTTGATAAGCGCTTCAAACAATGGAAATAATAAAAAGTAACTGGTCATTCTTATTCTAGAATTATTTGCTCAAACTGCTACGTTGCGTAAAATCTAGGTTGGGAATGAAATCATCGTGGCAACACATTTAAATCGTAATTAAAAAAACCGTCAGGTAAAACGATCAATTCAAAGTATTTCAAAAATGATACGAGGGCCGCCTTTTAAGTTTTTACAAAGGACCACTAGATGGCGCTATTGAGATGTCACATTACCATTGTAAAATTTGACATTTATTATTGTTAAAACAGGGGCAGCTCAGAAATTGGCCGAGTAGTTTGTTTACGATTTTAGTAAAGGCCTAACTCAACAACAGTGCCTCGAATCGTTTCGTTCATGTTTTGGTAATAAATCACCATCAGAAAAGACTGTTTACAATTGGTTTACAGAATTTCGCCATGATCGTGCTTCCGTCAGCGATGAATTTTGTGAAGGTCGACCAAAACCGGTTGTTGTTCCAAAAAACATCGATGCTGTGCGCAACATGATTGAAGAGGATCGACATGTGACTTACCGTGAGATAGGGGCTTTCTTAGGCATATTGAAAACTGCAGTACATTAGATTTTGCATGAACATTTAGCTGTGAAAAAGATCTGTTCCCGATGGATTCCGCATAATTTGACCGAAACTCAAAAACAGACTCGTGTCAATTGATGTAAGGATGTGATGCTTAAAAAATTCGATCGGGGACATGCAAAATCCATATAAAACATCGTAACAGAAGACGAAGCTTGGATTTATTCGTACGATTCGGAAACTAAACAACAATGAACTGTTTGGGTGTTCCGAGATGAACCGAATCCAACAAAAGGTCGTGAAGCACTTCTACGCAAATGATCGCTTGTTTCTTTGGTTATACTGGACATGTTGAGACCATTGCTTTACAGGATCGAAGAACAGTTAATGCTGAATGGTATACAACAATTTGTTTGCCAGAAGTCATCGATGAAATCATGAAAACAACCGAAAACGTCGCGTCATTCTTCATCATGACAATGCTAGCTCTCGCACAGCACCTCAAACAATTGGTTATTTGACGGAGAACAACATCAAATTAATGTCTCATTGCCCGTATTCACCTGATTTATCGCCTAACGACTTCGTTTTGCTCCCAAAGAAGCTGTTGAATCCTTTTGGAGGTACCAACTTTAGAGCAGAAAAATGTTTCGAGGATTGGTTCGAACGCTTACAAAAGTGCATAATTCTTAAAGGCGAATATTTTGACAAACAATAAAACGATTTATACCAAAATTTTTTCTTTCATTATTTTTGTAAAAACTTAAAAGGTAGCCCTCGTAACTTCAAAATAGAAATATAACATAAAAAGTTATTAACGTCTTAAATAAGGGACCTTTATGTCGAAATTGAGAGACCACGACTCGTAAAATTGCATTTCAAGCTAACACATTTTTATTACTAAAGCTGTTACACAATGTTGAACCCGACAAAGATGGGGTATCAGTATGGGAATCAGACTCCTCGGACGATGTCCCACTTAGCACTTTAAAAAAACCTAACAGTACCAGAAAAACCGCAAGAAACAGAAATTCTGAGATGTATTCTCTAATATTGGTCAAACCAAAGATAAAAATAAAAAGGTCTTCCATGGAATCGAAGAGCTGGCCTTTGATAAACCGTAAAGCAAGTCCGTTTTTTCGGAGGCAGATTAATTTCAAGAATATTCCTAGGTTAGGTGAAGTTACTTTTAAGTTTCTTTTAGCACCAGCTTTTCCAATATTTAGTAAAAGGCTGTTTCCTGACGTCGGAAATATATATGAAGAAAAAAAGGAATATACAGTCGTCTGAAAATGGTGAATTACTAACATACCTTCATCACAATTTATCTTTTCTGGATTTTAAATATTATTAGCTTTGTAGTAATGGTTTTTGTTTGTGGAGTTTCGTTGATCTTCGTTACAGTTTGGCGTTTTCTAAATATAGTGGGCGCTAGAACGGGTTTTAATTTTAGCTTGCCCTTCTAACACAGGTACTTTAATTTACAAGATCAGCCAAAATGGGTTTTTTAGGTTTGAATAATGAAATATGTGTATATTTTTTCCATCAGGTGAACAACTATTCAGAATCGTAGAGAAACTTCATCCCGAACTGGCGGGCAAAATTACAGGAATGTTACTGGAAATAGACAATTCCGAGCTGCTTCATATGATTAAAAATCAAGAATCCCTACGCGCGAAAGTAAGTTGTTAAAATGTACCGACTTTAAACCTAAAATCATAATTTTTATTCCTAAGATTGAAATCAACAGATAGCCAAATGAGCTTCTCTACTCTGTACAAAATTATATATATATATAATATATATATATATATATATATATATATATATATATATATATATATATATATATATGGGGTGTTATGGAATTCACTACATATATTGGAACTTGCGAGTCCTTGTAGCAAAGCCGATTGCAAAACATTCACTTCACCCTAAATAGCGAATCTCAATAATAAAGGAAAAAATCAACCCTAAAGAAACGACATCATGAATTTGTTTTTCACGCCGCCACTGGTATACCATATAATGGCACAATATCGCGGAGCGTTAACCAGATTATTAAATTCAAATTTATTTGAATAAGAGAGAGCTAACTAAAGCGAGTTAGCTTCGAGCGGCAGCAGCAGCAAGATCACAGTATCGAGTAGCATCAGCAGCAAGAGCACTTGAAAATGCCAAATGAGATTTTGGCGAAGCATCGTGCAAATTCATTGTTAGACGAACGGATTGAAACCCGGAATTCTAATGTTTTATATATAGTATATATATATATATATATATATATATATATATATATATATATATATATATATATATATGTGATGACAAATTAGAATCGGCAGTAGACGTCGATCTAAACATTATTGCACAGTTTTTACTATAATTCTTCGAAGTAATGGATCGGATTAGAACTCATCATCTACATACCATACACAGACTTTTTCAACCTATCCTACAGAAAGGGAATATTTCCTTCCTGCTGGAAATGCGTTACAGTCCTGCCGATATCCAGAAAAGGTAAGAAGAACTTGCCACACAATTACTGACGAGTCGCACTGCTTTCAATAATATCGAAAGTCATGAAAAAGGCAATCAATCAGCATGTGCCAAAATTTTTTAAAGGACTGAATATTATTAGCGACAATCAGAATGACTTTCATAAGCAAAGATTAACAAGAGATCTAACTTATGTATCACATCTTTGGAACAACGCAATCGAGCACTTTGAAGACTCTCGAGCGGCTGCACTTAATATATCTAAGGCGTTCGGCCGTGTTTAGCACGATAGATTGTTGGCTAAGTTACGCTCTCTGGTATGTCTTAAAAGTTCTGTTTATGGCTCTCGTTTTTGTTCAGAGAACGTTCTTTACAAGTGGCAGTCGACGGACTCCTTTCTAACACCTTCACTATCAACACCAGCGAGCCCCAAAGCTCAATACTGTCTCCTACTCTCTTTCTTATCTACATCGACGACCTGCTGGAAAGGACCAGGAATCCAATCTAAAGCTTTGCAGATGACCTGCTTCATACCTTTTGAACTCTCAAATATCCGCCAGTATTCGCAGACAGCAGGAAGTCGTTCAACTTAACGAAAACTTGGAAGAAATTCTATCTTGAGGTAACAGTAACCAAGTAGAATTTATCACTACAAAAATTCAGGCGGCAGTTTTTTCTGAAAGCAAAGAGAGCTTCTCAAAAGTTGGGAATATTATTTCTAACTAGAAAGCTCCCATGTTTGGAAGTCCATATGAAATTCAGCTATGTCACTCCTCGTAAAATCCTTTTCAAGCAGTATTTTATATGGAGAACGTCATTGTCACGTGGAATAATTTGCCGAGGACTGTGTTTCCCAGCGAGTAAAATTTACAAGCGATTCAAGACCAACGTGAATCGCTTTTTCCGTACACGCGCCGCTCCTGTAGCGCTTGCAACGTGTGCTATGTCCATAAAAAAAACGAAATAGTCCAATTAGCTCGCGCAAATCGACTGTACATCTGTCACCGACCTAAGACTTCTGAATCCACATTATAATTTTCCTTTTTAGGTAGAAGAAGCTATAGCTGTTCTAGAAGCCCATAAGGCTAACAAGAAGGGGGTCACCGTCCAAGACTAATTGTCATTTAACTGACGGAATGTCAATTTTTGTTCCTATTTGTTAACATTTTGCTGCGGAGTGTTTTTTGTGTCACTAGTTTATAGGAATTTTATAGCGTGAATGTGTTAGGGTTAGTTTTACAATTTAGATCGGAGAATTATTTATCTAAAGTTGTAAAAGTGACGCTTAGTGTGAATCAAGATTTAAAATTTCCTTCCTGGTTGGTAGTATAATTTATTTATTGAGAGATGTTATTTTTATGTATTACATAGCATATACTTTTTTTTAGAAAAATGTTTTTGATCTTTTTTAAATAAATAATCGTTACATAACTTGCCTTTGTTTTTATTTAAACCCATAAACCTTAGGATAAAATAATAATTTCAAACTATACTCTATTAATCTTCTATCTCCAACATGCTTGAAAAACTATCATTGTCCGAGTCATTTGAATTTACATGTATAATTAAAGGTTGAACAGTGGCTTCCACTGCCATGTCAACAGTCCACATTTCATCTTCCACCCGCAATGCATACTCGACGCATTTTCGCCAATTTTCTGTGAAAACATCAGATATGGCATTTTGAAAAAGGTTTCGTACGTCTGCTAATTTATAGGTCGGATTATTCCAGGCGACTTCACCTTTAACCTGTGCCAATATAAGTTCTATTGGACTGAGCTCGCAATGATATGGCGATAAACAGTAATATTGCGTTTTTTTGCCATTTCGTCGATGACGAAACTTGTGTACTTGTCTTTATTTCTGAGAATTTCAAGCTTTACAAGTTCTAATAACGCTGTTTTTTGGAAATGGAAATGTTTTTCTCGACCATCAAAGATTGGATATCCTTTTTCAGCCAACTCAAGGTTGGAATTCGTTCTAATTTTTTAGAATAACAGCTTGCGTTAAACATTACAACAGGGGTTCCCGATCTTTTTTTACTGCGACTCTCTCTTTACAGGTTTGCAATTTTTTTGCGACGCTCTTCTAAAAGAAGATACCTGTGTGTAACTCTAGCAGACAATAAAATTACTTTATTATTCGAAGAAAATTCCAAAGAATATAAAATCTTAATTATTATTTATCAGAAAACATGGATGAGCTTGCTTTTACTGAGCATAACCTCTCAAATCGGGGCTGAAGCTTTGAGATTGCTACTCTCATTTCTTTTTCTAAATGTATTTGCGACCTGTACTTCGATTTGATTACTGCAACTGCAGAAAAGCCTGTTTCACACAAGTACGACGTAGTAAAGGGTAAAAGAACCTTCAAAGCCGTAGTACTGAGAGTAGGATATTCTTGGGATGCTTTGCTCGAAAATTGAAACAGTTTGTCTTTATCGAATCGTAATTCTAGGCGCGTATTACAAGATAGTTCTAACAGCCGTTCTTTCTCGACTGTTGAAAGTGTAGATGGTGGTGGGGTCGATTGGAATGGGTTTCTAATCCGTCGTATTGATTCAGATTCTCCGGAAAACATGTATTAAAATGGGTGCTTAATGTTGATAAGTGTTGAATAAATATCAATTGCAAACTTGGCTTCAGATTTTGAATAGATTTTTCTTTCACAAAGCCTTTTAAAACAGGAAAACAGTCGGTTATTTCCTTGCTTCTCTTCTATTCTTCTTTTCCACAACAGTAACTTCTTTTGAAATGCTGCAGTTTTATCAGTCAGTTGCAGTATATGGGTTTGGTTTCCCTGCAACGATATATTAAGGATATTTAATTTTTAAAATATGTCGCAAAGATACGCCAATTTTTATTAAGAAGTCAGTATTAAACTTTTCTGCGTCACGATGCGATTCTGTCAATAAACACGTGTACAACTCATTTTTTAATTCATGCACACGTGAGAGTACGTTACCTCTTGACAACCAACAAGAGTTACAGTAATAAAGTAAAGATGTATTTTCTCGGCACCCAAATCTTCACAAAGCTTATGGAAAATTTCTGCCTTCACGGGTCTTGTTTTTATGAAGTTCACCACATTGATAATTATATCCATCACAAAATTTAATTCAGGTGAAATATTTTTTACAGCCAGGGCCTCCGTACGTATGACGCAATGTGTCCATTTTATATCTGGAGCCTTGATTTTAATGAGAACTTGAAGTACTCCATACTGCCCTGCATGCGACGACTAATCGTATTGTTAGAAAAAGGAATATTTTTTATTTCTTTAGCCGTCGATTCTCCAATCATCACTGATACCATATCAATCGCTGCAGGTAAAATAAGATCTTCAGCAAACGTATGTGGTTTCTTCCAATTGGCAATACGGTGAGCGATCTTGTAAGCGGCGAGCAGTGTTTTGGGAGAAATAGATGCTCTGGAAAACCAGAATGTCGACTGATGTTTCAGTTCTTGCAATTTTCTTTCAAAAAAATCTCGCAGCTTTTCTTGTAAATTACTGCGAGTTGTTTATAAATTACGATTCAATTTATTAGCTACCAGCACCTTATGACAAACAACACATTGGCGAAGTTCCATATTTCCTTTGCCAACGTAGGTAAATCCAAAATCTAAATATTGGTCATCATATTTTCTGTAATTTCTTTTCTACTCTCACCTGCGTCTTCAACACGTTTTCTATTTATTTGAATAAAGTTATCCATTTTAAGTAATGAATACGCGCGCGTAAATTAAATCTTGAAATCAAAACACTGCATTCATCAACGCTTCTAATCGACGAATAAACAAAGTGCCGAAACAAAAGACGAAACGATGAACTTCGCGTGCAGGTGATCTTTGCGTATCGTCTCGCGCCTTTCCTAGGATATCACCACGACGCCCTAGGGACGCACAGTTAGGGAACCCCTGCATTACAATAACGTACCGTCTGGTAGTAAGTCTGTGAAAACCAATCTTCAAATACATCGGAATTCATATCTTCGTGATAATCTCCTGTTTTCTTGGATACAAAAGTTGAAAGACTTCTGTCTACAAAACCACTTTCGTTTCCAATACGCGTAATAATTAACCTACGTCCCTTACCAGATGGCGGTTTAAGACCAGTGGAGAGGCCTTCATTGAATACTTGGCGAGCATTTTTGGTATTCCCATCTTGACAAAATTTCTTGACCGAGTACCCTTCATTTATCCACGTCTCGTCTAATTAATATCCTAATGTCCTTTTTCCTTCAGAGCGAGTTTTTCTAACTTTCCTTAAATAGTCCCTTCTCCAGTGTACAATTTCTTTACTTTATATTAATTCCAATAAAAAATTAAAACACTCCATAGTTTTACTCCACTCAGGATCATATCCAAATAAAAAACAAGACGCCTTACTGCTTGTTTTATGTTGTCTGTTAGCTGATGTTCTTTTCCGCCTGGTATCTTTTTTGGAGAGTTTATACCCCTTCCTTTTCTTCTCTTAAAATTCTGTAAACTGTGGCTTTACCAACTCCGGTCATTAAGCAAATTTTGTCATACAATCGTCAACACTTAAATCACAATTTTGATCATTTTTAACGTAAGTCAAATATATTTTTAACTAAATGCTTTTCATTATGGGTTAGCTGTCTGAACTTTTGGCATTTCGCTGGAAAACACAATTTGTTAACACACTGACTGACTTGTCACTAACTGGCTTGACACTTGGGCATGCTGCTCTATTTTTTTTTACAGAGAGTAATCCGCCTTATGGATTCAGGAACAGTCTGCGTCACCATAAGGGTGCCCCAGAGTGCTCTAGATATGTGGGGCTCTCCAGCCTCTGAGAGGGTGGCATACCCACTAAAACTCCTTGTGAGCAGGGTTCGACCCTATACTTCTTTTACATATTGCTATTATTATTTGTCTCGATTTTGTTTGTGATTTTAACTCTAGGGTTAATTATCTATGAATAGAGCTAGCTACGTTATCCTAACTTAATCCAACTTAAAGCTAAAAACTAAGCCTAAGTCCTCAAGCTTCAGAGAGTGTTATGTTACAATGACGTTAGTATGTGTGTGATGTTTACACTTTTTATCGGAAGGAGGCTAAGTAAGGGTAGTCTGATTTCAAGTCTGCTGTCAGTCTAGTTGTAGGATGTCTATGGGGCGTAGGTATCGGTTGCTGACGTTTACGTTTATCACCTTGAAAAAACGTACCATATCCTTGCTTTGGTTGCCCAGTCACATAGGCAACCCTCATAACGACAGAGCGGATTATTTTGCTAAACTTGCCATAGAAAGGGGCAGTATGAACATGGGAAAGAATAACTACTCTGATTTTAACATCTTCATAAAACACCTACACAGCTCTCTCTTCCAACTCAAATGGGACTTGGAAGATCCCTAACAACAAATTATGGTGCATCAAAAACCAATGTATTTCCTCCCCTTAACTCCACAGAATTGAACCGAAGACATAATGTAATAATGAGAAGACTGGCATTGGGACACACCTACTCCACGCATGTACATCTATTAAAGAGAGATCCCCCTCCACTCTGTCCTAAATGTGACTCCCCCTTATCAGTGTTATATCTAATCGAATCCATTCAACGTCAAAACTTGAGAGACACCCACGGCATCCCATCCAACATCACCATCTTCATAAATCTTTTGTCCCACTTAAAGAAAACATAACCAATTACTTAAAAGAATTCAACTTCATAGTCTAATCTATTTATACCAAACTAACTCTAGTGGGCGCTAAATGATCTTAGCTGTCGATGCTCCCTGCCCAACAGAAAACAAACAAACAAACAAAAACGTTTACTCTGAAAGTGTTAGCTATCTCAGGGTTAGGGTGAGCTGCGGCTTTCTCAAGAAAGCGTAGCTGGGCATTACGGGTGAAGCTGCTCTAAATAGTATTTATAGTTGGGGCAACAAGAAGGTATGTAAATAAAATGATTTGATAGGCAATAAAACTTCGTTAAAAAAGAGCAATGTCACCTGCAAAAAAACTTGAGAATAGATACCACGCCTCTGTTATAGGACCACCAGTTAGTTCACTCGCATTTTCATTACTATCAATTTCAAATAAATAGAGTATAGAATGCTTTACACTTCTCAACTTCTAATCCTGTCTAAAGCTCAAATTCGACCAACAGTGGAATATTGCTCTCATGTCGCGGGTGCTCTGTTCCCAAACATGCACTGTATTTGTTGATTTGAATCTTTATTCTATAAGTACCTTCATGGAAAGTGTTCGATGGATGTAGCTCGCTGAATTCCTCTCAGAGCGGTGCATACTAGGAATACATGTCGCGCTAAACACATTATATCCGTACAAAGTCTAGCTTGTTACTACTAGTACAACCTTTTTCAATTCAAAATTGTTTTATATGGGGAATCTCATGCCTTTAGAATGATTTACCCCGGACTGTGTTTCGCCCCGAGCATAATTTACAGCGATTCAAGACCAACACAAATTGCTTATTTGGCACACGCGTTGCTATTGTAGCGCTGTAGGGATTTCCCTACAGGACGTGTACTATGCACATAAAAAAATCTCTATTTTTTTTCGAGGATTTTTAGTGGTCTGTTGGGTAGTTCAAAGCGGATAAAAATTTATGTTTATTAAAAATATCAAATATATTTTATAAAAATTGAATTTTTACTCAACAAGCCAGTGGATGAATAAATCTTTACACGCACTGACAAATAATATACTCCGAGATCCATCTAAAAAATTGCTGAGAGGTCCGTTATTTTGTTTCTATTACTCCAGTTATACAACAATCTGATCTCGGTTGTGGCAACCTTAGTTTCGCAGTATAATTCCTGTCTTACCGTACGTAGGGTTCTTCGACAGGTTGGTATACTCATTTATCTAAGTGTATTTGACTAGCTAAATACCACGTCATCCTACCACGCAGCTGACATCCGCAAACTCTTAAAGCCGACATTACTCTAAAAGCATATTGATGGTAGTAGGCTGCTTGGCTGAGGGAAGGTTAACGATAAAGACAATGTCCTTCTTTCTCTGCTGTTGATTGGGATGTATATTTGAAGTCTTGAATAGATTGAGGGCCGGCATAGATGACTGCAGTCAGCATGCTGTTGATGAAGGACGAATTCGACCAGAAAAGTCTGATGCAAATAGCATCCGTGTCGTTCTTGAGTGGGATGCATATCTGAAGTCGGGCTGGATAAATCGGGGACTGCCACCAACAAAAACATAATTCGCCGTTGTGCCACAGGGATGTTCATAGGTAGTAGATTATCCTCCCGTCAAAGTGCTTCGAATTTAGGAACTGTTGAACAAGGCCGTAGAACTACGGGCTAGAAGTACTAACTACCTACCGATCATGTGGTTCGAACTGTAGGCCCGGTCTGGTTTACATTAGCCAGATGTGTTACATGGAGCTGAAAAAGAGAATCTGTCTGGTTTATTTGCCTGGTTATAAGCCTAAATTATATTACCAAAGTTTTAAAAGGATGCCGGTGCGTGAAATAACTTTTAACATTTAAATAATGATTTTTCAGTGTTCAAAATAATTATTTTAGGCACTCTGACTATAATAATTTTTTATGCTACCACTATATTTAAAGAATGGAGTACCTCAAACGAAGTATTAGTCCATAATAACAAGATCTAACATTAAAAGTGGATTCAAACTACAGTGACTATACCGACGAGTAACAATTTGGTTGAATGTAAAAGTTGTCAGATTTCTAAAATTTAAAATACCCAATGGTTCACCGGCTTTCGCAGTATTAAGACACTAATCTTATGAAGTAAAATTATTGTTTTAACTAATAGAGAAGAAGATAAATAAAATTATATTTATAACAGACAACTAATTTTTTAAATTTATATATATATATATATATATATATATATATATATATATATATATATATATATATATATATATATATATATATATATATATATATGTCACTGTTTATACTGTATCAAATGATGGAACCATTGAGTTTATTTTATGTATTGATATAATGGTATGCCCATATATTACTGTTTATGTAACCGATATTTTTGGTATGCACTAGTTTTGTTTAGAGACCCAAAAAACGGCAAGCTTTGTTAGATGTCGGATCGCAAGGTTTCCGAAATTATCAAAAATAGGTTAATTTTTAAATAAAAACTAAACATCTACAGTCGGTTTTATTAAGAAACCACGTGCTAGGTTTCAGATTTTTAACGGCGTCACACGAAAGCCGATACGGGGTAATTTTTTCCATAAGACAGAGTTGGAATTCTCCCACTGTTTTCTGCTTATCCTTACCGCACTCATTAAAGTTTCTAATGGATCATTGATTTGGGGGATGTTATAAGTTTAGGATAATAACGGATCTTAGTTTTAAATATATGTCCGTGGGCAAATTAATTTGTTTGTATGTGGAATAAAGCATTTGCCTCCCCGTTTCAGCTGAAAACAATCGAAATGGTTAAAAAATTACGTAGTGAAAGCGTACTAGATTCAAGAATAGACTCCCAAGACGTATACCTTTTCCGAAACCAATTATCCGCCTTGCCTGGTCACTTGAGTCATCGCGTCAGTATTATTTTCAGTCAGTAAGCAAGACTACTTGTGAAAGTTTACTGTTAACTGTACGGTTCTCTTGACGACCTCGGAAGAATAAGAACGTGTAATTAAAACAGAAATTTTAGGTACGGATTTTAAGCATGCAATGAAGAAAATCTGTTCGAAAATTGAGATATTTAGTTTTTAGAAAATGACAACTGAGGAAAACAGTACTACAGGTGGGTGTTTGGTTAAAGAAAATGTTCGGGAAATGGTGGTTCTGTTGTGTCATATACAGTATGTTTGAAATTATGTGATCTTATTAATTCGGAATTTAGTTCAAGGGTAGAAAACGAAACTAGGAAATCGATTTAGTTGGAAATGTTTTTTAAACACTTAATTCTGATAATGAATTTAAATCTGTGTTAAGAAGCTACTAATTTTAAGTTACTTTGAATAGTCAGATTTTTCATTTCGCAATATTTATTGTCTATTATCATTTAATTAATAAAAAAAAGCAAAACACCGATCGATATTAGCTGTCTGAAAATCAATATTATAAAAAGTCATTTACACCCATAATCAAAAATATCCGGTTAACTCAA
>CM032452.1:74970497-75002997 GCA_019049505.1 Pachyrhynchus sulphureomaculatus | reverse complement strand
TATGAACTAGACAACTATCAATTTTTGCTTGTTGTAAGGAGCTGCTTTTTATATTTATTAAGATGAAATGGTGGACACTTTACGGAGAATGTAAATTTCAGGTTGTTCCTCATGGTGCCGTTGCCACAGACAGCTTAGAATGCTCTAGAATTGGAACCAAAATTCTCAAACAAGGTGGTAACTCTGTAGATGCTGCTATAGCGAGTGCTTTTTGCTTAGCTGTGGAAACTCCACACTTAACAGGCCTAGATGCGTAAGTATAGTTTTTGTAATAAAAATAAATTATTTTTACTACATAACACCCAAATAATTAATACTTTTTGAAACTTGCAGATTTCTAAAAAAATTTGTATACAACCACAGATTCCAGTATACCTTGATTCTTCAACTGCTTAGAAACTGTGGCTCGTTTTCACATAATGCCATCCGTTATGTACAACTTGAACACTTTTAAGAACCCTAATTTATTCTTTTATGGTAAAGTACTTTATTAGGTACTTTACAGAAACTTAGGTTAGAACGTAATTTTAACTAAAATATTACTAAGAAATTAATTTCACAAGTCGCGCGTCATAGATCGTTGAACTTTTGGTTGCTTTATTTGATTTTTCGCCTGCAACGTACTTAAACAGGGGTTGGCCCTCTTAAAATTGACTTAAATTATGCACTTTGATTGGCCATTGAGAGTGCGCCATCTATTATCGTAAGCTTTAAACCACCACTTAAATTGGCACATTGTAGGTTTTGATATGTATATTTCTTTGATATAACTAATAAAATATGTTGAAATAACTCGATTTGTTAGTAACTGTGGTATAACCAAGGACTTCACTTTATTTAACAACCAGTTTACACACTAATTACTGCGTAACTAGCGTGTAATATTATTATTTAGGGACGAGAGTAGATTTTATTAATTCAGAGAGTGTGAGTGGTTGCTTTGAATATATCGTGTTAATAGGTTTTTTTCTTTTTTAATTTTTAATCTTAACAAAAATGGTCTGTAAAGGGATATGATTACAGAGTAACCTCAAACAACCATTTAATGTGTTTAAATCAGTCAATCCTTATAACAAGAACAGTTGCGAAAACAGAGTGATAAATGATGTTTTGCTATAACTAATCACAAAATCTATCCCCAAGATATTGTCAGTAATTACACCCATGATTATAGTCAATAGACACAATAAAAATGATTTAATCGAATTCTCACAATAATCGGGATCGTTGCAACGGTACCATGCTTAAAATAACAGTTAATCTTATGTTTTAACACTTTAAATACATTACAATGGCAACCTGTCAGGTGTTTTGTCGGTAAATCCAGTTTTGGTAATTTTTTAATTTTTCAAAAATGTTCTAATTTCAAAACAATAATATTGAATATGATCCCACTAGTCACTGGTTTCAATATATTAAGGTTTTATATCTACCTAACAGGCAGGAAAAATAGGCTCCTTTTGGGAATTTTTTTAGACTCTACTATACAAGTAACAAAAAAATCTGTTTTGAGGTTTTAATAATATGCATATTAAAATGAGGCATCTGTTTTTGAAGGTTTTGTGCGGCCGGCACTAGAACAATTTTAATTCTCCATCTAGAGCAGAGGTTGCCAAACTTTTTTTTCTCGTAGACCACTTTCAAAATTTTACTGGTTTCGGTGGACCCCCTGCTGCTACATTTCTGCCGTATTCTCAAAACTCGTCAAAAAAATGTGAAGATTAGATCTAACGATGGAAATTTGCGCCCGTGGCTGAGTTACAACTCTAAATTCGGAGTGGTAAAAATAAAAAGAAATATAATATATTTTCTTGTGTTCGATTTATTAAAATAATATGATTACAGACTTAATGGAATTAAAATTAAACATTAATAACGTACCGTAACTTCAACAATGCAAATCAACAATTAAAAAAAAATAGTCATAATTTTAATGGGAGGGATGTACTTGATGGATTGACAGCAAATTATCAATATTTAGCTTTAGTTTTGTAAGGAATAACCGCAAATTTCCGCGTTCTATGATGTTCAATCTGCTCCTTTTTTTTAATAGGTTTGTAACGACACTAAAACTTTTTTCGACAAGGTATGACGAGGGAAACGCTATCAAAAGTTTTCTCGCAATTTCCCACAGTCTGCTTTCAATTTGATCAGGTTTTCTTTTAAATCTGGATCTTTACTTTCCAGAAACTCTGAAACTGATTCAAAAAGTGAGTAAAATCTTGTTAAACATGCACCTTTCGACAACCAGCGTACTTCAGTATGTAAGAGCAATCGTTGGAAGTCTTCATCATTTTCGTCGCACAATTGTGCAAATAAACGGGTATTCAACGCATTGTTTCTTATTTTGTTAACTGCTTTAATCACAAATTGAAGCGATTGGTGCAATCTATCACTCAAATTTTTCGCTATCAGGTGTTGTCGGTGGATGACACAGTGAATTGCAGTTACTCCTGGTATAATTCTTTTAAGATGGCTTATAAACCTACGATATCGCTAGAAGATGGCAGGAGCTCCATCTGCTGCCACCGAAATAATGTTTGTAAATGGGATCGATTTTTCCTTAAAAAAAAATCACTCAGGACATTAAATATTGATTCGCCTTTAGTGTCCGTCTCCAAAGTTTTCGCGAATTGCAGCTCTTCATGGATTTCTTCGTCCATAACAAATCGAACATATGCCAATAATAATGCTTCATTACCAGGTAAAGTTGACTCGTCCAGTTGAATAGAAAAATGAGTTGTTTGCAGATACTTACACAAGAAGCTTTCATATCAGAGCTCATTTCATCAATACGTCTTTGTACAATGTTGTTACTCAAAGGAATTCTTTTGAGTACGTCAAATGGAGGTTTGTGCAGAACAGTTTTTAAAATCTCGTCAACCGCGGGTAAAATTAACTGTTCGCCGATAGTGTGCGGTTTTCCAGATTTCGCTATAAGCAATGAGATATTGTAAGATGCCCGCAAGCCATCATCGTTACTTTGAGACGTTGAAGCGAACATACTGTGCACGGTGGGTCTCTTTTCATATTTTTCCTTCAGTGTTTGAAAATATTTTAAATCTTTACCTATTTTATCAGGACACCTTCTTAGATGATCTTCGAGCTTCGATGGTTTCATAGAGTCGTTGCTCAAAACTTTGTTGCATAAAAGGCATATGGGCAATCGTTTGTCTGCCTTTGATGGGAGAAAACCAAATTTCAAATAATTAATACTGTACTGTCGACATTTCTTCTTAGATTCAGCCATGTTTCGTATCAGTTACCTACCTGTAAAGAAAAAAAATGTTTGTTTTAGTAATCATAAGGCGACTTTAACAGGATATGGCTAGTTTAACAGAGTAAAATAGGATTAATTAATTATTGCAATGAAAAAAAACCAAAATGCCGGCGGCAAAACTGATTTTAATTATTAAAAGCAATAAACTTCTAAGACCCATATAGAGGTTTTCACAAAACGGCTGAACCTATTTTAATGTAATATAAAATATTTTTTGATTAATTATATTTTGATACATTTCTGTAAATTCGAGAGAAAATACTTTTAAAGAATATTTTGACATCAAAACTCCGCGATTTTAATGATTTATTTATTACTTTGATGTACGTTACGAGTGGTACATAAAGACACGTACAGTTTATGAAAATATTCATCATTTAGCATTAGCAACTACGAGGGCACTGAAATATGTACAAACATTCAGGTCAATCATATATCTCTCCTTTAGTGAATCACCACAGTCGGGTAAATAAATAATTTTATAATAAAAAGTACTAAAAGTTCAATCTTTCTCGGCTTTCTGTTCTTTTATAGAAGTATCGAATAATGGCCGTGTTCAGTATTTAATTTTTATTACGTACCTACTACACGCAAACATAACAAATATAATATTATTACAATATAAAATAAAAGTATGAATAACAAATTTATTATTGGTGAAGAATCAAACAAGTACATGCAAGATTGCAAGCACAGCACAAGTCGTATTTCGTCCCTTTGCACGTCTGAACGGGTTGCGTTGCGGGCGGGCGGGCGGCGCTTTGCAAGTCTCGACGCGCGTTGTACTGAATATCGAATATGCAAGTTTTTACAAGTAACAGTCGCTGACCTTCTTAAAATACACTACTCAAAAAAATTAAGGGAGGTTTTAAAACAAGGAAATTAATGCTAAATAAACAGGCTATCTGATCCATATGCCGGCCTAACTGAAAAAATTTTTTTCAAGCCGTGGACCAAAAAAAAAGCAAAATATTTGCAATATTATTTTTTCGCGCTAGCCAAAAAATCTGAAAATTAGAATCTTAGAGCTTGAAAATGCTTTTTTTAAAGTCTCAATACGACCATTTTTCACCGAAATACAGCCTGTCAAAAATCACCGAAAAATTTGGAATTTTTTTTGCTCCCTTAATTTTTTGAGTAGTGTATTATCTGCCTACATTGATAGGTAGAGCCAAGCCAACATTTTTGTTCTTTACTATCGAAACCAGATAAATTTTCGTGGACCCCCACTTACAACTTGTGAACCCCCATTTTTTTTTCACGTCAACGTAGACCCCCGTCGAGTCTCCGGTGGACCCCTGGGGGTCCACCTGAACCACTTTGGGAATCACTGATCTAGAGCAAACATTTTTTTATTATTTAAATTAGTTTGTTAGAGAAGTACATACGATTATTGAAAAATATCAATTTTTCAAAGAATTGTGGAAGTTCGAAAAAAACATTTTTATTTTTGTCCCAAAAATCGGCGTTTATTTGTTTATAAAAAAAAGTAATTCTAATAATCGTGTGTACTTCCCTAGAGAATCTTATTAAAAAAGTTATAGGTAAAAGCTCAAGTTGATCGGATGTAAACTGTTGGAGTTATGCTGTCGGCCGATTAAAAAACGCGTTTAACATTTGGCTGGATGATGCTGTAGGTCATAAACAGAATGTGGAACAAAATAGGCATGGTAGTTAACGTATTAATAAAGACGTAATGATGCAAACTATACTTAATTTAAGAAAGTAAGCCGTTAGTAACAGATTAAATGCACCGACTAAGCCAAATCAGTCCAACAGGCTGCGCGTAAAATAAAGGCTTTTCGTGCGCTACAACTTCTTTCAGAAATTAAGTACTAGTAAGTTAAATATTTTTTTCAATCTAAAATAAGGCTATGATATGTTTTTTAGGACTATAATACGTCATTTAAGCACCAAAAAAGTCGATTTTTTCAAAAGGTAGATAAAGGAAGGAAAGAACACGATAAAGTGGTAGGAAAATATGGCGAAGAAGTTACTAACGACAACGGAAGAAGAATTATAGAGATATGTGGACAAAACAACCTTACAATATTAACCGGACACTACCAGCATAGGGATATTCATAAATATACGTGGAGACAAACAACAAGAGATTTAAAAAGTATTATCGACTATATGATAATACGACAGAGATCTAGATTAAACTTCCTAGATGTAAGAGTCCAAAGAGGGGCTTCATGTGGCAGCGACCACTACCTCGTGAAAGGAAAGATAACCTCACGAACAACACGAGAAAGCAAACTGGAAGATACAAGTACACAGCACACAACAAGTGAAACAACAATAAGATATAATACAGACAGCTTACAAAATGAAAGTATCAGAAATCTATACAAGAGTAGACTGGACCAAAAGATACAACGGACGGGATTTGTTAATATAGAAGAAGAATATAAGTATATAAAGGAATGCCTACACGCAGCCGCACTGGAAGCATTAGGGTACCATGAGAAAAGAGAAAAACAGCAAAAACCATATTGGTGGGATGAAGAAATTAAATACGAAATTGAAGAAAAACGGAAAAGCTATCACAAATACTTAAGTTCAAAGAGCACAAACGACAAAGTAAAATACAAAGAATCCCAAGCTAGAGTACGCAAAATGATTAGTGACAAAAAGAACAACCAATGGGAAAAGACATGCTCAAGACTCAACACTTACATAGGAGGAAGAAAAAGCACAGAAAGCTGGAGACTTCTTAAAAATATGAGAACAGAACGGAAAAGAGAAATCTTCTCACCAATAACACCAGAAAAATGGAACCAATATTTTACAAATATGCTAACAGAAGATAGACCAGGGTTCAAAAGTACCCAACATGGAAACCCAAATATAGTTATACGAGGATCCCCAATAAGGATAACAACATCAGAAATTAAAGAAGTATGTAAAATGCTAAAAAATGGTAGAGCTCCAGGACCAGGAAACATCCCAGGAGAGATAGTAAAATACGGAACTGAAAAGCTATTTAGCGCTTTGAGGAACTTATTCCAAAGATGCATTAACACATCAGAAGTACCTGATGAATGGAAAATATCATACATATCAACAATTCATAAGAAAGGAGACAAAATAATAGCGATAATTATAGGGGAATAACGGTTACAGGATCTATTAGCAGAATATACGGAAAAAATACTTAAAAATAGAATAGAAACGGAATACGCGGACGTAGAAACTGAAGAACAGGCAGGCTTTAGAGCAGGAAGATCCACAATAGACCATCTCTTCTCACTGACTCAAATCCTAGAAAAGAAAACCGCATTCGATCAGGAAGTCCATGTCTTGTTTGTTGATTTAAAAAAGGCCTACGACAGCGTGCCCCTAATGAGATTGTGGAAACACTACAACAGAGTAATGTAAGCACCGAAATAACTAAAGCCGTAAAATCCTTATACCAAGACGCAAGAAGTAGTGTGAAAACCAAATATGGTATAACAACAGGGTTCCAGGTCACAAAGGGTCTCAAACAGGGCTGCTGTATATCTCCAACGCTACTTAAAATCTATTTGGAGAGTGCACTGAAGAACTGGAAAAGGAAATGCAGCAGTATGGGATTAGCACTGGATGACGATACTACATTGTACACGCTATCATTTGCAGACGACCAGGTAGTAGTCGCTCAGGGGGACATCGATGATATGGAATACATGACACGAAAACTTATGGAGGAATATGAAAAATGGGGTCTAGAAGTCAATATTAAAAAGACCGAGTACATGTGCGTCGGAGGACAACAGCAGGACTTGAAACTGGCCACAGGACACACCATCAAACACTGTGCCAGTTATAAGTATTTGGGAACGAGAATATCTGGGGACGGAACACTGGAAGAAGCAATATTCGAGAGGAATATCCAAGGAAGAAAAGCGATTGCAATGCTTAATAGTATACTATGGGACAAAAACATAACCATTGAAAATAAGAAGAGAATTTACAACTCAATAGTGAAAAGTATAATAACTTACAGCTCCCAGGTATGGCCATTGAAGGAAAGAACAGAAAAAAATACTAAAAGCTACAGAAATGGATTTCTGGAGACGAGCAGCCAGAAAATCCAGAAAAGACTGTATACCAAATGACACGATAAGACGAGCTTTAGAAATAAAGCACGATATAGTGGACGAAAACAGAACCCAACAGTTGGTATGGTACGGACATGTACAGAGAATGTCACAAGACCGACTACCTAAAAAGATTTTAAATTGGAACTCTCATGGAAAAAGAAAGCGAGACCACGCCAAAGCTGGAGAGCAGGAATCAACAAGGAAGTACTAGAGAGAGATCTAGAGGAGGAGGGATGGAGAAACCGGGAGGAGTGGAAATTAGGCATCGGAAGACGGAAGACGTAAGACGTAAGACGTTATAAAAGCGATTGATATATATATATATATATATATATATATATATATATATATATATATATTATATATATATATATATAAAACCCCCGAAGTGATTTCCATAACACCATATATATATATATATATATATATATATATATATATATATATATATATATATATATATATATATATATATATATATGTATATAATAATAATAATAAGTTTCTAGACTAAAGCTGCCTTAATAGCTTGATTCTATTTTACTGCTTTAAAGCAAAATCATTTTGTATTGTAGGGAGGGCCAAATGTTGATATACGATCATCGAACACGAGCACTGCCAAATGTCATTGACTTCAGCGCGCCTAATGTACTATCGGATCGTATGCCACGCTTAATGCTTGGTTTAGCTTATATTCATCAACGATATGGAACTATGCCATGGAAAAAACTTGTGGAACCATCAGTTGATTTAGCAAGGTAATATCAAAACGTAGGTCCTAAAAATACGTGTTTTATTCCAAGGTTTGTTTTTCAGAAAAGGTTATGTAATTTCGAGACAATTAGCTAAGGCTGTTAACAGAGCAAATGCCCACGACTTGTATGGACGACTAGAGCCTGGGCAACTTTTAACGCTGGAAACTTTAGGCAATACTTTAGAAATCATCGGTAATATCTCTAAAAAAGGTAAGGGTCATTTTATAATATATAAGCAACATGAATCGCTACCTACGCGCACGTGCCGCTTTCCTAGAGATTTCCTCATAACGCGTGTGTTATAACCATAAAACGAGAAAACGTACAGATGCTGAATTTATTAAACAAAATGTATTTTTTTTTTATGGTCTAGCACACGTGCTACAGGGAAGTCCCTAAAGCGCTACAGGAGCGACACGTGTGCGGCGGAGAAAGCGATTCACGTTGTTCTTGAATGGCTGTAGATTGTACTCGGTGGGAAACACAGTCCTGGGCAAATTATTCCAAAGGATGATGTTCTCCATATAAAAGACTGCTTGAAAAGCGTTGTACGAGGAGTAACAAGCTGAACCTCATATGGATGTGAAGAATTAGCGCGACGTGTACTTCTAACATGCACCACTCTGGGAGGAATTAAGCGGGCCACATCCTTCGAACACTTTCCATGAAAGTACTTGTAGAATAGGCTCAAGTCGCCAACCGTTCTTCGATGTTCCAGTGAATCAAGACCGACGGTCAGTTCCGGCTCTCCAATCAGACGAACAGCTCTTCTCTGAATAGAATCCAACAAATGCAGTGTATGTTTGGAGCGGAGCTCCAAACGTGGGAGCAGTATTCCATAGTTGGTCGAATTTGAGCTTTGTAAAGAATTAACAGAGTTGTTGTGGAGTGTAAAGCTTTCTGGTTCGAAATAATATTCCCTACTTTTGAGAAGCTCTCCTTGCTATGCCTGCAACATGTTCATGCCAGGACATATTTGCTCCCAAATTAACGCCCAACAAATTGAGTGACGATGTTAGAGGAATGGAGTGCCCCGACATAACTATGTCGGGTTCAGCAACGTTAACTTTTTTAGAAAAAAAAAAAAAAACTGCCGCCTGGGTTTTTGTAGCGTTAAATTCCACTTGGTTACTGTGCCACCCCAAGATAGAATTTCTTCCAGGTCTTTGTTAAGTTGAATGACTTCCTGCTGTCTGCGGATATTCGTCTGAGTAGCCGATGTCCGAGCGTTCAAAGTGAATGAAGAGATAAGTGTACTGTCATCTGCAAAGCTGTAGATTGGATTCTCGTCTTTTCCAGCAGATCGTTAATGTAAATGAGAAAGAGAGTAGGAGACAGTATGGAGCCTTGGGGTACACCGGCGTTGATAGTGAAGGTGTTAGAAAGAAATCCGTCGACTGCCACTCCTAAAGAACGCTCTCTGAGGAAACATGAGAGCCACAAACAGAACTTTTCCGATATACCATAAGAACGTAGCTTAGCCAACAGCCCATCGTGCCAAACACGGTCGAATGCCTTGGATATGTCGAGAGCAACCGCTCGAGTGTTCAAATGGCATTGTTCCAAACATGTGTTACATAAGTCAGAAGATCTCCTGTTGATCTATTTTTACGAAAGCGATATTGGTGATCGCTAATAATGTTGAATCCTTCAAGATATTTTAGAAGATGCTGATTGATAGCCTTTTCCATGACTTTCGATTTTACTGAAAGCAGTGCGATTGGTCGGTAGTTATTTGGCAAGGTCTTCTTGCCTTTTTTAGGTATCGGCTGAACTGTAGCACATTTCCAGCAGGAAAGGAAATATTCCCTTTCTGTAGGATAGGTTGAAAAGTCTACAGAAAACTGTGTTAGTTCCCTCGCACAGTTTTTAAGAACTATGACAGGTATTCCGTCAGTGCAAGAAGCCTTTTTGGTGTCTAGCTTCATCAGAATACGCTTTATGATACGCTGTCTGAAGACAACATCGGGCATCCTTGACTGCACTATGGGAATAGTGGGTGGTGTTTTTCCTTGGAAATCGACAGTAGAATGTGAAGCAAAGTGTTCAGCCAACAAGTTCGCTTTCTCAACAGGTGTCGTTGCAATAGAATTATCTGGCCGTGTGAGTGGTGGTATGGTGGATTTGGTGAAATTTTGAATAAACTGCCTTAGCGACCGACCAAAAGGACCTTGAATTGCCGGGACAGGCGAGAAGTTTGTTTCTAATTCGTTGATTGTGTACCTCCTTGGTTTTGTCGATAATTTCTTTGCATCTGTTCCTGGCACGAACAAATGTGTTACGATTTATGGTGTTGGGATTTTCACGCCATTGACGGTATGCAAGATGTTTAGAAGCAACAGCTTCTTTGCATTTTCGGTCAAACCAAGGCTTGCCGTTGAAAGGGCATTTCTTCGAAAAAGGGATGTAAGCCTCCATACCGGCCAAAATAACATCGGAAACCTCCCTGACGCAGTCAGATGGGTCGTCAGATCGAAAACAAACGTCTAACCAAGGGAAAGTTCGAAAATATTCCATGAGATCTTCCCATTTACCAGACTTGTAGTGCCAAATCTTGCGCGGTTTAGGCGCCTCTCTGTCATTAATTGGTAGAATACTCGATGTCGAAAGTAGTTTATGGTCGGCGGATTTACGCTGACTGTGTAAATCTCCGGATTGGTGGTTAAAAAGAGATCAAAGAAGACTGGCAAACTCTCCGTCTCGATCAGGGATCCGTGTTGGTTCGTCAATAAGCTGAGTTAAGCCACAACTGATTGAAAAATGATTCGGCTTCACGACCTTGTTCGTCGGTAGTTATTTTGAATATTTAAGCCAATTGATGTTGTGGACATTAAAGTCGCCCAGGATGGCAATTTCGGCATTTGGATAGTTAATTTGTAAATGATCGATGGTGTCTGCAAGGGAAGCGAAAAGTGTTCTAAAGTTAGTATCACTTGGTGGTCGATAGAGGATACAGATTAACCTTGTGGTTGGTTGAGTCGTTATTTTTAACCACATAACATCAAAGTTTGAGGGCTCCAGAGCCCTCTTCTCGTTGGCAAGAGAGGTCGCTTCTGACATAAAGACAGATTCCAAAGTTACGCCTAAATCGAGAATAGAAGTCGTACCCAGGATAAAGATAGTTTTACTGTGCTGGTCGATGAACTGGCCTTAGTTTCACAGAGAGCGAGTACAGTATTTGGATGTTTCATAAATATTTCGTTTTCGTTGATGTATAGTCTGTCAAGTAAGAACGTGATTTGAAAAAATGTGTGTCGAGAATATATTTTGCCATCAAATGTATTCTTTGAGGTGCTAACAACGGCGCAATTACCTTAGTAAGTTGTCCAAATCGCCTCCTGCATCAATAATCGCCTGGCATCTTTAAGGCATGCTGGCGACGAGATTTTTTGCATACCCTGCAAATTTCTCGAATCTCACGAGACAACCGAGTCACACTCCTCAGAGTCTTTTTCTCTGAGCTTTCTCTTTACAAGGGACCAAACGTTTTCAATAGGGTTGACGTCCGGCGTTTGTGAGGGCCACTCTAGTATCTTATCGAGGGCCCAAGCGAGCCGCTTCGCGACGTGATTTTTTCGCCCAGCAAAGGTTTCTTCAACGTGCTTCGGAAGTTGACATCATGAGCACGAAGATGTTGTCGAATGGTTTCATGGGACCCATTCAAACCCGATTTTCTTAATTTTGCTGCTTCTTGACGCAGCATCGATTTCGGGTCTTGTGAATATAAGGACACGTTTTTTCGACTTTTGGAATAACTTTGTCTACCGAGCCACGTCTGACAAGTTGTCGACATTTTCGTCTTATTAGAATGATTTACCTACTTCTTCAAAACGACACAGACTTTTAAATATATTTAACGGCCGCGGAATGTGTCAGGCCCCTTTAGATGGGAACAAAGAAGACTGCCTCGAACAATTTTAGATTTTACGAGATTTCTACGAAGTTCTGAATCGCTAGAATCGAATCTACCAAAAATGAATTATCGCGGACACGTTCTTACTACACAGTCTGTATGCAATAGTTTCTATTCTTTGTTTTAGAACTCTATAGTTACATTGATTCTACAAACCAACCCGTTCAGTCTCAAGCCATAAAATCTACTTTCCACAATTACGACGTTTTTGTTCCCAGTTTGGAATCAATTGGACCAATATTGTTAGTCGATTTAAGGTAAATACTAGTGATAGTAAGTATGTGTTCATTGTCCAAACCAGAAAAGATTAACGATGTAGATCGTGAATTTCTTGCTAAACTCGACTCGATAGAACCAAAAGGCCAACCTCGGCTGAAACTTCCCACGGGTTGTAATTGGTAGGTAACCATTCGGAACCGATAAGATTGATGTTGGATAGAGTGTCCTTTTCGCTCTCCCATATTTGAAGTTTTTTTTTGAAATTCGAAAATTTTTGAAAAGAAAAAGGCAAAACTTTATTTTACAGCCAAACCAACCCGTACCTGACAGGCTGCCACTGTACGAACTAGCTCAGATACAGGTGCATTATTGATGTTCGTACAATGCGCCTATGCTGAGTTAAATCTCACCAGCCGGCACTCCTTTGGTAGTTTTACTTACCAGTGGCGGAGCGAAAACCAATATCTGCATTTCATTCATTTCTTTAGGGTCGATTTTTTACTTTATTATTATATTCAAGATGAAATTTTTTACAATCGGTCTTGCTAGAAGGGGGTGCCACTTCCAATATATGTAGTGATTTCCATAACACTATATATAATATATATATATATATATATATATATATATATATATATATATATATATATATATATGAAAGCTATGTTAATTGAGCAAATTACGATGAACATGTACAAGTTAAACGTACAAAATCAGTCATAAATATACACATCAAAAAATATTTACATCAAATCTTACTTTCGTCAAAATGACTACTTGTAATTGTAATTTCTGCCTCGCAAATGCTCTACATCCTATTTATTAAAATACTCCATCTCCAATTCAGTTTTTAGATATTCTCAAAGCTGCGCAGAGCTTGATGGACAACAAACATCTGTTTGTTTATCATTCACTTCCCCGCCTGAGTAGGGATCTTACCCTTTTTCATATCCTGAGGATAACGGCGGGGATGTCGTAATACCCGTCAACGTTGTGTGCTGAAACATACATTTTTGTATTTCACGATACCTACCAATGTACGTGGCCAGGCCAGATATACTTAAATAAAAGTATACCGATCTGCCGCAACTTAACCCTAGACCTTCTGCACCGCAAGCAAATACTACGCCACAGGCCGCCGCTATTAGTTTTCCTTTCTATTTCTCGTTAAGATACCCTTGACATAATTTTCAAGAGGGTTTTGGGTGGGAACCTTGTTGAAAGATGAAACTGCGACCAATAATATTTAGACCAGATGGTATGGTATTATTTTGTAGGACTTTCGAATATCCTTTTTATTGAATTTCCTGTATATTTTCACCAAACTGCCTAGTTTAATGCTACTAAAACCATAACGCTGCTACACATCCGTGCTTATTAGTTGGTATAGTGTAAACGTCTGAAGACCTAGCTGAGCTGCGCACAAGTATTCTTCTAGTAGATCTAAAAATTTGTAATATCGGTTCAGCCATTCAAAAGAATTTCTATCGGTCTAGCGTCAAGTCTCTGTATGTTACTTCTGCTTGATTGTTAGTTTCAGATTCTTGGCAGCTATGTATCTCTCAGATCTGTAGGTAGAAGTCGCATCATAACAGTGGTAATCGCGACTAGTGAAACACAAGGTTCAATTAAAAGTGGCCTGTGGTAATTTGAGTATCAGCTATGCGTAGATTTTGTTCCGACATCATTATCATTTTGTCAGTTTTTTGTCATCATTTGCTCCAGTTATTTTTTTTGTGCGAAGGGTGTAGTGTACGTCTTCGTTTGAAATACCAAATTTTTTGCAATTTATCGATCACTATTGTATTCTTCATGTAGACTACAGACGGCACTTTGCTGTTCGATACTCAGGTGCTTTCTTGGCACCATATTAAAAAACATAGTCGGATATTGACAAAAATAAAAAACTCTAAGTAATACGAATAAAGACATTGTAAATACATTAGGTAGCTGAGGTAGTGAATAATGATTTATTGGAAGTAATTTGTGGTGAAATTTATTTTTCAACTGAAAATAGTGGCTGCATCCAAATTTTTGAACGGTAGTGTATATTCATACCTATGTCCTTATTTAGTCACAACAGGGACGGTGAAAAAAAATTTTTCACTCATTTAAATTTTTAAAAATATTCCTGCATTTATGATTCGTTAATTTCTAGGGAAATTGAAGAATACAACTTTACTAAAGTCGACGTAGAGTCTCGAAAAAGGATAGTAGAATCCACTCTCAAAATCTATGAAGAATTTAATGTTACTGCAAAATTTCACGAGGGCACATCTACCAATGTTGCCGTTATGGATTTGAACGATAAATACGTATCTTTAGTAATGTAAGTGTATGTTTAAATCTTTAGGCATTAGTTATGGTATTCGTAAATTAATTAAAAACTGTGCCATATTTACAGATAACTCACACAATTTATATTATTTTGCAGGGGAATGTACGACTTATTCGGCTCGGGAGAAATGACATCTCATGGATACGTTCTAGACGTCAAAAATAAGGACAGACCATGCAGCCGTATCCCACTCATTTTGACAGATAGTAAATTTATATGCGGTAAGAGAATGGCCTTTGGTGGAAACGGTATAGCACAAACAAGCCAGTTGATTGCGAATTTGGTGATTGGTGATAAAAACGTAACGGATGGTATAGAGGCACCGAGGTTTTACGTATTAGCAAATGGAACCCTCGCTGTAGAAGGTAAATATGGTTAATTATTGCTGCCCCAATACGCCACAATTTACTATATTAGAACTTCCTAGAATATTTTGTGTAAAAATAAGTTAAAGTAAACAATTTTTTACAATGATCTAGAATATTCTCCTCAGAAATTCGGCAAAATCGACACATTTTTATAATGTTCTGGAATATTCTAATAAATTAATAACACAACAATGCGATTTTGTCATGTCATGTATGGTAAAAATTACTCTTAATAATATAAAACTTTTTTTTAGCATTCCACACGCCAGCATTTACTCCTGACTTACTTGAATACTTAACGAAGACTCACAACGCGCCCATCTTGATTCCCGAACCATATTACAGCAGTAATATCGTAGAACAATTAAGAGATGATCTTAGTTCACATTCTGACAGTCGAGGTGGAGGAATAGGAAGTAGATTTTAGTATTGTTAAATGTATTTTTTAGTGGAGGATACTGCGTGTACTAGGATTCCAATTAAGTTGACAAATTAGGAATAAGTTGCTCAATTTGGACAGACCAATTTTTTTTACCTCTTGACGATATTAAAAACATTTAAAGGGGGAGACTGGAGATACTAGACTCAACTCTGATAACTGGGGACACTGCATTTTTCTAACGATTCAGGTTGGTCTTGAACCGCTAGAGGTTATATTGGATAGGAAATGCAATCCTGAGCGATAATTCCAAAAGCATAAGGCTCGCCATTTAAAAAAAATTCTTGGGGGAGGGGGGTAACATGAGAAGTGAAAGGCTGAAGGTCATAAGGACCTGAAATATATATATATATATATATATGTAATATATATATATATATATATATATATATATATATATATATATATATATATATATATACGAGGCTGGTTTGAAAAGTCCGTGCAAAAATAAAAACTACTTATGTGTTTGGGGTAAACCTTTTTTATTTTTCGACATAGTCTCCTTTTAGGCTTATACACTTCGTCCAACGATGTTCTAGTTTGTTGATCCCTTCCGAATAATAGGATTTGTCCAAGTCTGCAAAATATCCATTAGTGTCTGCAATCACCTCCTCGTTTGAATAAAATCTTTGTCTCACCAGCCATTTCTTCAAATTGGGGAACAAATAGTAGTCCGAGGGAGCCAAGTCTGGAGAATAGGGGGGATGTGAAACGAGTTGAAATCCTATTTCCATTAATTTTGCTACCACAACTGCTGAGGTGTGTGCTGGTGCGTTGTCGTGATGGAAAAGGACTTTCTTGTGGGCCAATCGCGGGGCGTTTTTTCTTGCAGCTCGGTTTTCAAACGGTCCAATAACGATGAATAATATTCACCTGTAATAGTTTAAAAACCCTTTTCCAGATAGTCGATGAGGATTATCCCTTGCGAATCCCAAAAGACAGTCGCCATAACCTTTCCGGCCGAAGGAACGGTCTTCGCCTATTTTGGTGCAGATTCCTCCTTGGTAACCCATTGTTTAGATTGTTGTTTGGTCTCAGGAGTATAGTAATGTATCCATGTTTCATCCACAGTGACGAAACGACGCTTAAAGTCCTCCGGATTCTTCTGGAACGGCTGCAAATCATCCTTGCAACACTTCACACGATTCCGTTTTTGGTCAAGCGTGAGCAATCGCGGCACCCATTCTTGCGGATAGCTTTCTCATGTCCAAATGTTTATGCAAAATATTATGTACCCGTTCAGTCGAGATGCCCACAGCACTAGCAATCTCACGCACCTAACTCTTCTGTCATCCATCACCATATGATGGATTCGATCAATGATTTCTGGAGTCGTAACCTCCACAGGCCGTCCAGAACGTTCAGCGTCACTTGTGCCCATATGGCCAGTCCGAAAATTTTGAAACCACTTATAAACTGTTCTAATCGAAGGTGCAGAGTTACCATAATGTTTTATCAAGCTTCACTTTAGTCTCCTGAGGCGTTTTGCCTTTCATAAAGTAATGTTTAATCACCACACGAAATTCTTTTTTCGTCCATTTCTTGAAAATCACTCGACTTCCTGGATTCACACAAATGCCAAACACAAAGAAATAGACCAGTATGGCTGAAACTTGGTGTGCGTTCATTCAAGAGATGCTACTAACTAAACATGACCTCGATACGCGCCGGTGGTGCCATCTCTCGGACTTTGCACGGACTTTTCAAACCAGCCTCGTATATATATATATATATATATATATATATATATATATATATATATATATATATATATATATATATATGTAATATATATATATATATATGTAATATAAATATATATATATATGTAATATATATATATATGTAAATATATATATATATATATATATATATATATATATATATATATATATATATATATATATATATATATGTAATATATATATATATATATATATATATAGATATATATATATATATATATATATATGTAATATATATATATATATAATATATATATATGTAATAATATATATATATATATATATATATATGTAATATATATATATATATATATATATATATATATATATATATATATATATATATATATATATATATATATTACATATTAACATACTAACCACGTTTAGTAAAGTAATGCTGCAGATAATCAAAAACCGGCTAAAATTATTTGTACTACCAGAAATCTCTGAGGAACAGACAGGTTTCATTCCAGAGAAGGAAATAAGGGAAAACATTCTTAATGTACAACAGAGCATAGAAAAGCCATACGAATTTAACCTCAAAACTTATTTATGCTTCATAGATTACATTAAAGCATTTGACTGTGTAAAATGGAATAAGTTATGGCCAATACTTCCCTTAGTGCTCATCCAGCTTATAAGATCTTTATATGAAAATAGTACTGCCGGAGCAAAAAATAGATCAAATTCTACTAGACTCATTCAAAATGGAAGCTGGTGTTAGATAGGGATGCATCTTTTCTCCATTACTTTCAAATGGACACTCTAAATATATTACAAGACAAGTGTTGGAGGACTGGCATGGACGGCATTTCTGTGGGAGGTCGAAAAGTGAACAACCTGAGATATGCTGATGATCCACTCATTATATCATCTAACAACATTGAATTGGAACATATAATGAATAGACTAAATATAGAAAGGTGGGAATATGTACTAATACTTAACAAGAATAAAACAAAAGTTATGATAATAGATCGGACTCCAATGGACATCAAGGAAATAGCGGGTTTTGAGGTAGTTGATTAATTTGTAACACCTCGGATCATTAATTACAAATAGGGGGGGTTGCATATATCTATATATATATATATATATATATATATATATATATATATATATATATATATATATATATATATATATATACATAATTATAAAATGAATCATTTCTCTCTGTTTGTCAGTCCATTAGTGCGCTTATCACTCGAGAACCACCTATCCGAACAGAATTCCTTCCAGATACCTCAGTACATTTTTAATAGAGCTTTAAAGGCCTCTAAATAATCTTCCACTTTAAAGAGAACTGCTGTTACTTTATTCCGAAATAATTTTTTATTGTTAGTTATATTTATTAATTAGACTGGATAAACCAGATTCTGTCCGTTCGGCTGTGACAATATTTATACTCACATTAACCCCCACATAAAATATCTGTAGTGTGGAGTAAATTCAACTACTAATATTTTATTTATTGTATTCATATTTTTGTAAATTATTGTCAATATATTTATTGAATAAATACAATATATCTGTAATAGTTTTTTTTTGCTTACTCTGTAAATGGTATTAGAAAAATCAACTTTATTATATGCATAACAAAATTTATTAAAATACACGTAAATACTCGTTTAAATCCTAAACTAATTTGGCACTTTGTTGTGGTAAATTATCACCACTTTCCTTAAGAATTTTTCTACACGTTTCCATGTTTTCCAAAATGTTTTGTAAAGTCCAGTGTTTCATTAATAGCGTATGTTCTAACGTGAATCTATAATTTTAAAAATAATTGTTTAGATAGAATTATAAACACACATTACTAAGTATATACGTATATATAGAGATAATTGTAGTGAGATGCAAAGAAGCACTTTCTAATAGGCAACTTAATACAGAGTGTCGGGGAAGGCAACCGGCTTTGTTTTGGGGTGCCGTTTGTTTCCACGTATTTGACTCTCTATAGTGATAATTATATATTCTGTGCTAGTACTTACCTACTATGTCTTATACATTGAATGCCTGTACAGTGCGCTGTAGAGTGCAATTTTTACGCCAATCTCATGTATCAAATGCGTTAAATAAGTTTCATATTCATTTATACATTGTAGTTCTGAAAACAAAAAAATTGTGTCTGGACAATTATAGTTCTTGTGATTAGACTGTCAAATTGAAGTGCCTCCGACGCACAGTCGGATGAAGTACTACTAACTTGGACAAAATTCTGTCAGCCCTTTAATTTTCATCGTTTTGTAACATTTTTTTTTAAATGTTCTTAATGAATAATACTTTAAAATGTACCTGCAAGTTTTTGATTTTTAGTGTTCCGTACGGAACACTTATAAGATCACTTCGGTGTCTGTCTGTCTGTCCGTCTGTCACACCCGATTTGCTCCGAAACTATTTGTCATAGAAAGTTGAAATTTGGTAATAATATAGGAATTGATGGCCTCATCAGAGCCATGTAGTTTTGAAAGTCAAATTTTGACTTAAGGGTTTAGTTTTGGGGGGTGAAATCGGAAGTGAAAAAAAAATTTTTTTACTAGGTAATCGAGTGTGGTGTCAAATGAAAGCCTGTGAAAACACGAGTAAAAAATATATATATATAATGTAATACTTGCGCGCACTTTTCTTTGTATTATTTTTAAAAAATCGCGAAAAATCGCTGTCCACCCGCCTTATCTCGAAAAGTACTTATCAAAAAATTTTGAAAAAAGTCTGGAATATTCTCCACGGGGTGTAGATTGAACGAAAATTATCACGAGTGCATTACCTTTAATAATTTATCTGGTATATAAAAAAAAAAAACGAAAATTTCAACGTCATCAGATTTCAGTAAAGATTGGAAACAAACTTTGTTGAAAACTCATTTGGGGTGTGTTTTGTGAAGTCACTGATCATTTTATATCTCTGTAACAACTTGCACTTGACCGGTTATTGTTTATTTTTATTTATTTTTTAATGAAAACCGTTTTTTTATTAAAAAATTGTAAATTTTCTGTAAAATAGATATTTAGATAGTTACCGTTTAACTGTAATATTTTCAAATATTTACCAATTTTGGCCATTTTTCGCCATTTTAGAGATTGTTTAGTGAATCTGAGAATGAACATTACATTTCAGATGTTTGACAATTATTTAGAGTTTAAAAATCACCGACTCTACCATAAATATGGTCAGACCTGAAAAAATTGACCAAATTTAGACATTTGTCCATGTGTTTCGAGTTTTTCTAGTGAATATATAAATTCCCTACTTTTTAGCTATTCCCAAATTATCTCAAGAAAGTAAACCAAAAATATATCAAGAATGTTGACCCGAAACGGTCTAATCTGAAAAATGAGGCCAATTTCGGCCATTTTTCACCTTTTTTTTGCTGTTATATAACATAATTTAATGGAGGAACTTTGCACCAACAACTCCAAACCTAATATGGTTATAAGGTTACATTAGGTTTCGAGTTCTTGGCGTAAAAATCTTCCATTAGGTTATGTTAGGTTTGAAGTTCTTGGTTCAAAGTTATTTCATTAGGTTATGTTAAGTTTGGACTTCATGATGTAAAGTTCTTCCAGTAGGTTATGCTAAAGTTGGGAGTTTTCTTGGTATAAATTATTCCATTAGGTTAAGTTAGATTTGGAGTTGCTCCATTAAGTTATGTTAGGTTAGAGGTAATTGAAATTAACTAAGTTGGGAATGTGGAATCTTTGGCACTCAGTACATATCACCACTACACCAAACACTTTATTTTTGCACTCGACGCGCGTTTCGCTAACCATGTTAGCTTCATCAGGAGCGATGATTGACTAAAGCTAAACTACAAATCTATCCTATTTATACTTAGCCTAACCCTTGAATTACTCAAGTGGAACTAATGACATAGGCAAGGCCGTCAGTTCCGGTCAAGTAACTAGTAGAGGGGACTATAAGGAATAGGCCCTCTGTCTTTATTTAAACTACTTTTACATTTTATGATTTCCATACTTTTCGTATGCGTTCAACAAACTCCTATCAGATACATTTTTTATTAATCTTAGATTATCTAATGTTACAGTATGATCAGCTTCAAGGACATGTTCGGCAATGCTAGACTTTTCTGTTCTACTGTATTTTAAGTGTGCTAAATGTTCTTTAAATCGTGTTTTAATTGACCTTTTAGTTTGCCCAACATACTTCTTGTCACAATCATTACAACTAATTTCATAAATTCCACTTTTCTCACAATTAGGAATCTTATCTTTGGGATTTCCTAAAATATTCCTCAGATTGTCTGGTGACTTATAGACTAAAGTGAGGCCTACCTTATTAAATACCTTATTGAGTCCCTTGCTATATTTCGGATTATATGGTATGGAGACATACTTGGTGTTATTTTCTTCGCGTGTAAAAAAGGTGGAATTCTGAATATTAAACCTAAACTTATGTCTATTTATTAGCTTATTTACTAAATCATCGTTATAACCATTAACTCTAGTTATATTTCTAATACGATTCCTTTCTTTATTAAAGTTTACTCTATTCAGAGGGAAAGTGACCAAACGATGAACTAAAAAATGTAATGAGGCTAATTTATGTTGTTTGCAATGAAATGAATCATTAGGAATATATCTATCTGTTACTGTGTCCTTCCTATAGATATCAAATTCTAATCTATTATTATTTTTAATAATTAAAATATCGAGAAAAGGCAATTGTAAGTATTCATAAATAATTTCGTCCTCAAAGTCATTCATCCTAAGTAATTCTTCGAGATAGTGTAAAGTTTGTGGTATTGGTACACTTGGGAACAAAGAACTGACATCAAAAGAAATTCAGATTTCTTTGATTTGGTTAGCGAAACGCGCGTCGAGTCATTAAACCAAAATGAAGAGAATTTTGGTTTCCTAGATCTTTTTTTTAGGTATAAATAAATAAATTACATCATAAAAGGTATTTACAGATTCATTTACAGTGTTTGAATTGATCAGTTGGTTCCAATCAAAGAAACCCAAAAACGAATTCATTTCATTGAAATTAGCGTCCTCAAAATCGTAATATTCGTAATCAAAATCTATAGATTCTTCTGGTTCAAAAGATACATTCAGTTCAAAAGAGAGGGCTGGATGGTAGCTATCCAGCGGGAGTAGTGGTTGACCAGCAAGCATTACATTAATATCTATATTAGCAAAGATTAAATCCAGGTAATTCCCAGTGATATTCGGAATATAATTGGTTTGTTTAAGGCTAAGGTACGCAGCAAAATCAGAAAGGATTCTGCTTTGAGCAGACAGGTTACCATCCACCTGTGTTCCATAACCCTCATTTACCCACTTAACATGGAATGTAAAAACCATCTAATAAAATTACATTCTGCGCATTCATATTATTTACTGCATTTTCCATTGCATCACAATAACAGTCACACAATTCCCAGCTAGTTTGTGGAGGTAGATGAACTACACTTATTAATACCTTAGATGTACCCTTGGCTAGCATAATAAATATATGTTCAATATGGTCTATAATTCTTGTTACATGTTGTTACAAAATTTATAATTTTTCTCATAAAAAATCGGTAGGTACATTTTAAAGTACCATTCATTACCAGCATTTAAAACAAAATAATTACATAACGACAAAAATTTAAAGGCAAACAGAATTTTTGTCCCAATTGCTAGTACTCATGTATGCGACGTTTTTTCGCCTACGACTATTCTATTACTACTACCACTACTATTCTATAAGATTATAAGGCAGTGTTCTGACTTTGATGAGTACAGATTCTTGAAGATGAAGGAAAGTCGCTACATTTTGACATGGTTAAATTTTAAGATTTATGATATCTTATCTCACCAAAGCTTTGAAAGATGTTCATCCCATAGTAACTGTGCTGTTAAAGACGTGCTTGGGATTATACTATAAATTTAATAGGAAAAATAAAGCTATTCGTTATAAGTTTTATATTATCTTACCTAGAGTAAATTCAGGTCCCTGGAATTCAATACATTTTATTCCATAAATAAGCGGAATTTTAGAATTGGCAGGTCTAATCAAACCTTGTACAGCCAACTCATAGGCTGTCTGTGATTCCATATCTACTCCACACAACCTACAATGAGGCGTTATAACTTAAAAAGCGCATCCGACAGCACATTTCTAATGCAGTTTTGAATAACATTATTTATGCAATAATTTAAGAGAATGTTAGAGAGGAAACAGCTTGGTTGTAATATTGGGTTGTCAAAATAGTATTGGACTTTTTTGAATCCAAACAATTTTTTTTCCTTATTTTTAAAGTAGTTTATTAAATCAAATCTATGCCTTTTTGATTGATGATATTTTACCATTTTTCTGGTAAAACTATTTCCTTGTGACTGGAGAACTTCTGGGCGAAGACATGGTTCAAGTGCTTTTCACAAGCCTCTTGGGTGAGCCAACTTTACACCATAATTAGAGTTCTGTAAAGACCGAAACAAACGATAGACTGGCAGTGAAAGATCTGAGCCTTACAGTGGATGCTTCAAAACTTCTCAGGCAAGCTCTTTTATTTTTTGCAGGGTCATTAAAGAGATGTGTAATTTGGTGTTGTCTTGAGGGGAGACAATGCCTTTTTTTGTTGATTAATTCAGGCTGCTTTCTCTTAACTGCTTGTTGCAATTTGGTTAATTGTTGACAGTAGAGATCAGAATTAATTGTTTGGGCCAGTTGTAGCACTTCAGGCTACACGATTCCCTTCCAGTCTCTACACAGCTTGACCACGCTTAGACCACTTTTTCACACGATATTATCAAACGTGATCCATTTTTTATTATCCATAATGAGGCGCTTTAAAAATAGATCAGTTTTGTTGCCTTTCAACAATGTTTTGGAGAAAGAAATAAGGTCAATTAAATTTTTGGCTATTGAATCACATGACACCCAACCATCGAGCTTATTCTTGTATCAAGCCATCTAGAAATAGTTTAAAACTGTTTGGTGATTGATCTTCAATTTTCTAACATTGTCACAACTGCTTATGTGCCAGCCTTGTTCAACTTTTTCCAAGATTTGATCGACTTTCTCGGAGATTTGCCCACCAGCAACAGATTCATCTTTGACATCTAAATTTCCAGAATGAAAGAGAGCAAACCATCTTTTAGCTGTTGTTTTTGGTAAAGTACCTTAAATATAAATAGCACACATTTCTTGACGAGGCGCTACGATAGCCAAAAAGTTCACTCATTTTCTAGACATAACTGTGGACTGAGTCGATAAATAGGACAACTTTTTTTCCATTTGTTCCCTGAAATGCTACCTTTCAAAAGCGTGTCAATATGACGAGATCTAATTATTATTACTAGCGATAGCCGACTTTAAACCATATAGCAAAAATAAGGCCAATACTTTTTTAACAACTTATTATTTGTTTAGTTTTACCGCTTATATAAAAAATACTTATGACATAAAAAGACAATTTATGAAACAAAAACTTATTTCTATACATAGATTTCCTTGCAATAAATGCTATAATTTGTTATAGAGTTAAGAAATAAATAAATTAAAAATTATTCATGATTAGGTACATCAAATACTGTTAAAACTCACTGAAACATTTTTTTCTGATGTGATGCTTGCATGGCACTTAAAAAATGATCCATATTTTGCCTTTTAACATGTTTCCACGTAGATCTTTCCACTACTTTTCCTGTTTTAAAAAACAATTATCAGTGGCTTGTCCTAGAACACCTTGGACTCTGTAAGCTCGTGTGGATCTATTTTCTCTTATAAATTTTGCCTGTTTTGTGCCAGATCTTATACCAAAAACTAAAATAAATAATTAATGGCTACTGTGAATAGTGAGTAAAATTTTAATTAAATTCAAACCAACAAATACAGCCAGGTCTGTGTAAAGCACCCTTGGGAACATGACACAGAATTGAGAATAGAATTTTTTAAAAAAAGTATAATCTTTAAAATAAAATTATTGGTAAAATTTAAAATTTACTTAAAACTCCACTGGTGTTCCATCCCAAATAATTGGACCAACTGACAGGTAAGTCTTGGTCTTGATATCGAGGTCCTACAACCAACGGGTGGTCAGCCAAATTAGGTTTTACTGTAACAGTGAGATTGCTTGTTGGCTCGCCTTCTATAGATACATAGTTTATAGGTGGTCTTACTTCAAGTTCATTCAGTTCTAAGAAAAATTGTTAAAACATTTACAGTTAATTTAATATAAAGCGGGGATTTTTAAAAAAATTAATAAGCTGCGCAGCGAGCCATGATAAAGATGAACTTAAAAAACTGTTTTTTAGCATTCTTATCCTAAAAACTATAAAAATACTGTCATTTCATCATAACTAAACCTAAAATCTGTAATATTCCATTATAAAATTAATTAAAAAGTGTTGGCTCCCAATAAGGATTATCGGTTAGGTTTTTGAATTAAAAAAGTTTTAGAAATTTCTTAGTTCTTACCTTGGCATATTTTATGAATAAGGAATGTTCTCAGTTTTTTTAACGGAAACTTCTGCAGGTTTATAAACACAAACTATCCCTTTTAAGGCTTTCCACACTAATGGAGCTTCAGTAACCATATTATTGAATACTTTTAAATTATTACTCATTACTATTAAATTATTTAAAACTTATAGAAGTAGCATTTCTTTGTTTACATTTACAAAAAATTGAGGTTAGATATTTTAAGGAAAATGGTAGCGTCAGATTATTGGGTTGTTCTCGTCACATTTTTTGGACAGCAGAAACAGGCTAGTTCAGATGTGTTTTGAACTATTCAGAACTGGATGTCTAGGCGTATAATGAAAATTAATATAATTTATGTATATATATAAAATATATATATATATATATATATATATATATATATATATATATATATATATATATATATATATATATATAATCCTTCCATATTCTTTTTAGAGATGATCTATAATGTAAAAAAAGGCATTTCTTAATTTCGAGTGTTATTTTAATTTTAAGGTTGAGCTTAGCTGATTTTAGTGTTTCCATTCTATGTACGCATCATAACCATCCTGTTTTCGCAGATACCAAACTTTCTTCAAGTAATTTTACATTTCTTGTACTGTTCTCGAAACTTTCGTTAAATTTTCTACAGGCATGAGGCAGGAGTAGCATAGAGTAAGGAATTAATTCCTTCGCCTATGATCTAACGTGAGAGGTCTCGCAAGACATCTAATAATGTCCAGTAAACTCTACTCATATGTACAACTGTTTGACATAGTTTGTACTAAACATTTTTTTTCGTTTCATTTCTCAAGTTTTATTTAAAAGCATAAAATATCAGTTCATAATAGCTTGTATTAAAAGTAGTGGTAGGATCGGGGAGGCTCACAAACAGACAATTGTCCAGCAGATCTTTCTTGGTGACGCTGTTTAATATCAGGTTATTGTTATCCAGAGAAGACCTACAGTTTAACGTGGAATCTAAAGAATATTATCGACAGATAGAGTGTCCTCAGCATTACTGTTTGACCGTCTTATTCTTACAGTTTTGCTTTTACCATGAATCTCGACAAAATTTCTCTTATGTTTGAACGTCCAGTGACATTGCAGTGGAATTCATGGACTAAAAAAAGTTAGTTAGGGGATAAGGAAAGTGAGAAAATCTTCCCCTGATGTTCTTACATTTCTTTACTTTTTTGAGAATATTTTGCAGAAGAATGTTTTAGGGTATGTCGATATGAACTTTAATATTAGTACAAAGTTCCGAGAGATGGCAGCACAAACAAAAACCCATGATTTCCAGCTAGTGTCAACTCTTAGAAAAATCGTGTAAAATTTTCATGACATTTTGTCTATTAGTTTCCGAGTTACAGCTGTTCGAATGACGCCAGAACCCAAGAATGGCTTGAGAAGTGTTATTACACAGCTGCTCCGTCGAAAGCAACCATATGTCGATGGTATAGTGAATTTAAATGCAGTCGTACAAACATCGATGACGCATCACGTTCCAGACATCCAAATAAGGCATTCCATAAACGGAAAAAAAATCCACTATATTGTTCCTAATGACCCTAAAATGAAAGTGCGAGAGATAGCCGACATCGTGAAGAACGCGTGAGGCACATTTTGCATGAATATTTGCATATGAAAAAGCTGTCTGTCCGATGGTTCCCGCGCACTCTCCCAATTGACCAAGAACAACAATGTGTCGAAGATTTAGAACGCTGTTTAGCACTGTTTCGGCGTAACTCAAAGGAATTTTTGCGTCGATTCATAACAATGGACGAAACACGGATCCACCACTACATGCCTAAGTCCAACAATCAGTCTGCACAGTAGGTGAAACGGCATGAAAGCCGACCGAAGCGACCAAAAACACAAACTTCAGGTGGAAAGGTTTTGGCAAGTAGTTTTTCGGATGTGCATGGGATAATACTGATCGAGTTACTTAAGAAGGAGCGAACAATCACCGGAGACTATTACGTTGATTTATTGGGCCGTTTGAATGGTAAAATCAAGAAAAAAAGGCCGCTTTTAGCGAAGAAAAAGTGTTGTTTCACCAAGATAATGCAACAGCTCATAAGTCCATTAAATCGATGGTGAATTGAACCAGTTGGACTATGAATTGCTTCCTCAACCGCCGTATTCACCAAATCTGGTCCCCAGCGATTATTACCTCTTTCCAAATTTAAAAAAGTGGCTCTAGGGAGAGAGATTTGGCTCAAATGAATTCGAATGGGAAACTAACCCTTAGAGAGCTCGACAAATCATATTACATGAAAGGTTGTTGCCTCTGGTTGCGGGGCCATTTTATAGCCTCACGTTTGCGGTACTATTTTGTATAGCCCTAACTTTCTTTATTTTTCATAAATATTTTATTTATTGAATAGAAGCCGTTATTTGCCCCTTATGTATATCTTAATTTTGAGAATGGATTGAGTGGATATTACCATACTGAGGGAGGACAGAATTAAGACATCAGATAGCCAGTTTTTTTACTGGTAGAGAACATGGAGATCGAGACAATTTTTGTATGTCTTTTGAAAATAGTCTCTATAGTTGTTTAAAACTTGGTTGTATTGTTTTTAGGCACCATTCATTTTAGAATAAAAAGAATCTAAGTTCAGCTCAAAAAATGAAAAAATACTGAAGAGTTATTTAACTGTTGAAATAAAATTGAATTAGGTACAACCGTGGCGTCCTGAAAGAAAGAGCAGGAGTTTAGTGAGACACTACACATTTAAATAGAGAAGGGTATATTAACAAAATAAAAATTCTCCCTCTTATTACACTCTCAAAGTAAATAACTTTTTATACTAAGAGAGTGCACACTATTGCATAGAGTCTCTAAGTTGGAATTATTAAGTTCTTAGCAAATGGCTTTAAAAACACGATATAAAAGTTTGAGAACTCGTCTTCGCGGATTACACATGTTACGTAGTTGTTGGAAACACACGTTGCAGACAGGAAGTGAGATATTTAAACTGGTGTGCTTATGACTTACCGCATGGCTTCTCCTCGTGGGTTTTCCATAAGCTGTTTGGCCTCTCCTGGTGAGATTCTCATCAAAAATATTGTCTCAGCTACTACTCTCCTAGTATCATTTGGTAGCTAATGACTTTTTGACCCGAAATGCCTTAGGATGAGCAAAATATTTTAAGATCAGAAAAAGGCATCAAACTTGAGATCCAAAAACTACACCCACTTGGTGATAAAAAAAGCCGTTACTGCACTACGGCATGACGGACGAACAAAACCACTATGGCATACTGGAGGGAAAAGCCCTTCAAAATTCCATATGGCCGTTTATATAACTTTTGCCCTTTTTCAAAGTGAAGTCTTTAAAATGGCTCACTTCCGGGACGCAAAATCAGACGGATTCAATGCAAACTGTTCAAAAATTTAAATCATTGCCTTATCAAATATAAAAATGTAATAAAATATAAATTATAGAAAGAAAAATAGTGTTGTAACATAATCTTAAAATCTAGGAAAAAATTAATGTTACAAAGTATCCAAATGTTGAAAGATTGCTGGAATAAGTGTATAGGTTTTGAAGGAAATGTTGAAGAATAAAATCGATTTTTGGTTTTTTCTTCAAAAGTCTGGGAATTTTCCACCCTATGTAGTATAAATGAATAAATAAATAAATAACACAAAGATAAAAACAATATATATTTTAGAAGTAACAATTGATTGTATTCATAAAATAAAAATTAGATAGCCCTGGACGCTCTTCGAAGATAATAATTAATAAAGCCTATAGTCTTGGAGTGAATAATTCTAATTTTATATAAAAAGCTTTTTCTGTATATAAAATAAATCTATTAAATATTAAAAATCTTCTTAATAAAAATAAAATGATAAATATTGCCGGTGTAGTACTGATACTTGTAAAAAACAATCATGATTACCAAACAAATAATTTTTCCGAGTCCAAATACTTCGATTCATCTTCTTGCCCAGCCATCCAATCTTCAATTTCTTGCACCGTTCTTGGCACTTTTGTTAAATCCTCTACCCCGTTTTCTGTTATCAGAACATTGTCTTCAATACGAACTCCTCCAAAATTGCGGAACCTTTGAATGGCTTCAGGAACCACGAATTTCTTCAGAGTTGTGTCACACAGAGCCCTGTCGAGAAGCTGAAATAAGTACTGTTATGAAAAGTGCAAAAATACATGAAAACTATAACATGGAACCTCAAACTATCTGTCAATTTTACGTCGATCAAAACAAAGAACTATAGCCAATCAAAAACAGTTGATTCCTGATTATTATTTCCCTGTAAAAGTTAAACCGAATTTCTTTACTTACCGGATCGATAAAATAACAGCCTGGTTCTATTGTCAGTACCATGCGTTCCTGTAATATTCTTGCAGTTCTAAGTTTGTTGACGCCATCTTGTTTTGGTCTCTCAGGCTGACCCGCTAGATATCCTCCTACATCGTGAACATCTAGGCCCATTAGATGTCCCAAACCATGGGGCTGCAAAAAAAAGAAGCTATTTCAGTACGTCAATTAAAAAGCTCATTTTTTAGATTCTAGTGTCTGAGCTATTCACATTTTAGCACTAGAAAATAAAAAACTTTTTTACTGGACTGATTAATATATAGACGATTCGCGATTATTTTATCAATTACCGCATTTTATTCGGCCTTAAGAAAAATTAGGGAAATGGCCTTTGTTGTCTATAAAAATATTTTTTTATACATAAATCATGAATCTTAGATGAAACCGTGTAAAATTAAACTGACTTCCTATTATTTCAGGTACGATTGCACGATCAGAACACTCAATTAGTCAGGAAAGATACAAGCTAGTGTGTGTTTATCTAAGACAAAAAAAAAATAGAAGTTACAGGGCAAAATCAGCTTACAAGACAGCATGGTCAAAATCAACCCATTTTCAGAAAAACAAATTTTTCCTGGTGCCTTCTTTATGTTCAACATATAATGGGAGAAAAGATTGACGACGGGCCCTTCTGCTCAATCTCTCTTGTAATTAATATCTCACCATAATGTGCTTGTCATTCCGAATTAGTTTTATGGCATAGCACACAGAGAAATCCCTAAGCACTACAGAAGCGACGGGTGTGCGGAAAAAGCGATTCAGACTGATCTGGAATCGTAAATTGTACTTGGTGGGAAACATAGTCCTGAGCAAATCATTCCAAAGGGTTGAGGTTCTCCATATAAAAAACTGCTTGAAAAGAGTGTGATATATCGTTGATTTTGTTGTGAGGAGGCAACCTTTTAGCTCGATCTACTATAAGAAGAGAACATTTCTTTCGACTTAGTGAAAGGCCGACATTTCCGCTAGCTTTTCAATTCCATGCAGCAGAGCAACCATTTCTTCCCGGAACTATTAATTATTGTAGTATCATCAGCGTATTTTAAGTTAAAAAACTTTTTGCCTCGATACTCCTCCATTCCACTCTTCCGTCGCTTCGCGGATAATCCATTCACCATATATATTGAAGAGTAGTGGAGACAGGATACAACCCTGCCTTACCCTCTTTCCGACTTGGAATCGCTCAGACAGATTTTTTCTCAACTCTAACATAAGCGATGTTGTTGCTGTATAATTTGGATTAAGAAGACTAGGTGGTCTGGTGTCCATTTATATGGAATGGACACTATATATATATATATATATATATATATATATATATATATATATATATATATATATATATATATATATATATATATATATATATCGTGTCGATTCTTTAGGCCATTCACCTGATCTTATTGCATATTTCGTGGATTAAGTTAACACCGGTCTCTCCTGCCGCTTTAAGCATTTCGGTCACAATGCCATCCACCCCTGCGGACTTATTATTTTTGAGGTTTTTCATAGCTGATTCGCCGCCCCATTCTAGGTCCGCCTGGGTTTTCTGAATAGAATCCAACAAATGCAGTGTATCTTTAGAGGCAGAGCCCCAAACATGGGAGCAGTCGAATTTGAGCTTGGTACAGAATTAACAGTCTTTGCTATGCTTGCAACATGTTCATGTCAAGACATATTTGTTGCCAAATTAACGCAAAACAAGTTTAGTAACGAGGCTAGAGGAATGGAGTGCCCCGACATAACTATGTCGGTTTCAATAACGTTAACTTTTTTAGAAAAACTGCCGCCTGGGTTTTTATAGCGTTTAATTCTTTTTAGTTCCTGTCGCCCTAAGATAGAACTTCTTCCAGGTTGTAGAGTCGATTTCTGATCCTTTGCAGGAGATCGTTAATGCAAATGAGAAAGAGAGTAGGAGAAGGTATAGAGCCTTGGGGCACAGCGGCGTTGATAGTGAAAGTGTTCGAAAAAAAAACCCGTCGACTGCCACTCGTAAAGAACGTCCTTTGAGGAAACACGAGAGCTAAAAATAGAACTTTTCAGACATACCATAAACACGTAGCTTAGCAAACAATTCATCGTGTCCTTGGATATATCGAGTGCAACTACTCGAGAGTCTCCAAAGGAGCCAACAGGAAACTGGTGTTAGATGTTTCGCGCATTTTTTGAGTACTATGGCAGGTATTCCGTCAGCGCCAGACGCCTTTTTGGTGTCTAGCTTCATCAAAATACGTTTTATGATACGCTGTCTGAAGATAATATCGGGCATCCTTGACTGCACTATGGGAATCGTTAGTGGTGTTTTGCCTTGTAAATCAACAGTAGAATGTGAAGCAATCCCTAATATACCAAGTTTTAATGCATGGATTAAGTTTTTCTAGTGTCAAATTCATATTTCCTGTACATCTGTGTAGCTGTGAAGAAAGTAAAGGGTATATCAGTTTACTGATTTTGTTCCACGAACAAAAAAATGTGGAAGCGGATGACTGGTAATAAATATCATATAAATGAAAATTAATGTAATTGCAGCAATTTTCTTAACTACTATGAAAAAATCT
>CM032452.1:74900497-74967997 GCA_019049505.1 Pachyrhynchus sulphureomaculatus | reverse complement strand
ATTAGGTGTTATATGTATACCAAGTTTGAAATTGATATCTCATTTCGTTCGGAAGTTATCGTGCCAACAGACCGACGCAAATGAGTAACTATGTTTGTCATTATCTAAGAACTCTAACTTGAAGAAATGCAAAAATCTCGGATTGTGATTTTTTTCACAGTTGCAATATTTTCCTTTAACGAGGAAAGTAAAAATATTGCTATTTTATTTATTATACTTATTTTATTATAGTGTTGTTTTACAAAAAAAAAAACCACCCGTTTTTCTCTATTGTCTTTTAAATCTTTTTTCTCTAAAGTTCCCTAAAGTCATCGTTTATTCACTTTTGCCTTTCAAACACCAAATTATTATGTTATTATACTTTACCTGGAATATGGCTCCTAAGCCGGCATCGAACATCTCGTCTACATTTCCTTGCAATAATCCGCCATTTTTTAGTTCTTGGAGTAACGTTTTATTGGCCAAAATGTGCATGTCAACCCAAGATGCACCTGGTTTGGCTGTTTTTTGAACAGCAAGGTTAGATTTCAATACAGCTTCGTATATTAATTTTTGGTCGGCAGTAAATTTACCATTAGCTAAAATGCAAAGGCAGGAAAAATTTTACACAGAGATTAAGTGCTCAAAATAAGAATTGCAGTCCCCTTATCTCGGAGATTATTAAAATAGGACAAAAATTGCAGTACAAAGGTTGATTGTGTCAAGAAGGCAGAAAACATGTAAAAAATGTTAGAGAAAGAATCTTTCAAGTTCTGGGATTTTTCTTCATAGCTAAATAGATCACTTCAAAAAACATCCTCGATTAATAAGTGTTTTTAGTGTTTCGCATGGGATACTTATAGGATCACTTTGGTGTCCGTCTGTCTGTCTGTTATACATGATTTGTTCCGAAACTATTTAACATAGAAAGTTGAAATTTGTCACAAATACAGGAATCAATGGCCTAATCAGAGCCGTGTAATTTTGAAAGTTAAATTTTGACTTAAGGGGTTAATTTTGGGCTGTGAAATCGGAAGTAAAAAAAAAGTTTAAGATAATCGCATGGGGGTCAAATAAAAGCTTGTAAAAAAACGAGTTCAAAAATATATATGATGTAATACTTGCGCACATTTTTCTTTTTATTATTTAAAAAAAATAGCCAAAAATCGCTGTCCGTCCATCCTACCTCGAAAAGTACTGATCAGAAAATTTCGAAAAAATTCTAGAATATTCTTCATAAGGTGTATATTGAATGAAAATTAGTACAAATGCATTACTTTTGATAATTTATCTGATATATAAAAATAACGATCGGAGACATACTTTGTTGAAAATTCATTCAGACTGTGTTTTGTGAAGTTACTGATCATTTTATACCTCCGTAACAAATATTTTTATTTTAACATTCAAGCGGGCGCGCGGCGTCGAATCGACCGCACTTTATACATTTTTGTTTATAATTTCGATTATTTTCGTCACAATTATTTCTCGTCTTAAGCAGTCTCTTCTAAGTTCATTACAAACAAAAACAACTACAAAATATTCTCACGGAAGATTCTGGTGTTCGTAGAAACGGCATAGGGGTGACTTCGTTTGCAAAAGCTTGGAATTTATTCATAAGTGAAGATATGATTGAAGAAATCGTCATTCGTATTAATGAATTTATTCAAAAGAAAAAACGTTCGTACAACCGACCTCATGATTGCAAAACCACTGATGCTGTTGAAATCCTAGCATTATTTGGTTTATTATACATCGTAGGAGCTATGCGAATGTTACGTGCTAATTTGAAAGACTTATATGCTACTGATGGCATAGGTGTATCTATATTCTCAACAACCATGTCGCTAAAAAGAACAGAATTTCTTCTAAGCATCTCGTCGTGCTCAGGACAAAGCTGCGCCAATAAGGAATATTTTTGATAAGTTTACTGAGAACTGCTTATTACCTTATTCAGTGGGACAAGACGTTGTAATTGATGAAATGATGACAGACTATCGAGGAAAATGTCCTTTCAGACAATATATGAAATCAAAACCTGATAAATACGGCATCAAACTCTAGCCGATAGTAGATGCGACTACTTTTTATATTTTGAATATAGAACTTTATGCTGGTAAGCTGCCGGATGGCCGGAGTAACGCTGCAATGGACATTGTGAAGAGATTGATTACACCAATTTCTGGCACAGGGCGAAATCTGACAATTGACAATTGGTACACCAGTGTTCCTTTGGTAGAAGATTTGGAGAAATATCTTCATACTTCATAGATAAAGGTAGACCTGAATATTCAAGTCAGTTCCAATCCACGGAGATTTATGTTAGTTTTTTCATTTTTATTTTATCTTAATGAATAAGTAAGTTTTTTTTGTTGTCAAATTGTGACCCAATCCAAAGAAAATTTAAGTTTTTTTTTAAATTATCATTTTAATTGCAATTACTTAGATTAAAATATCTTTTTACAACTAAATTGTTTCCTAAATGAAAGATAATTGTTTTAATTATAAAAAATAAATGATTATTTAATTATTTGCTGTTTTAAATCCCTAAAAATTCTGCAGTAGGTCTTTTTGGTTACGAGCGACCGCTGCCGTTCCAAATGACCACGTGCCTGCTTGAAGGTTAAAAGCAATCACCATTCGGAACATTAATTGCGCAAGTCCAACTTTCATTTGGCCAATTTTTTACATTTATAAATTTGTTTTTTACTATAAATATTTTAAAATTAGACTTTTATATTGCACACCCTGTATAGCATTGAATCTTTAATTTGATAGTGCCTCATACCTGGGAATGAACAAGTGATATCAGCTGCATATCCAAAATAATTTGCTCCCATATCAAATAAACATATATCGCCATCTTGGATAGGTTTATTATTTGGGACGCCAGCATGACCATAGTGAAGAATAGCACCATTTTCACCTGATCCACAGATACACGTATAGGAAACGTGACGGCAACCACCTTAAACGGTAAATTAATATAAGTTTAAAGAAAGTGGCAAAAATAATGGACATAACAATATAGGGCGTGTCATAACGAGTTTCTGTTAAAAGGTTATTCGTTGGATGTTAACTTTAAGTAAAGTATGTCCATCATATTATCTATTCTAGTTATGTGGTAGACAAATACTAATTTTTCATATTAAATGGAACAACCTGTATGTTTATTAACATCAATTAAGAATTAGTCATTTTTATGTTAGCATATGTCTGGCTCCACCATCGATCTTTTCTGGCACAAGTCCAAAAACATGCTGTCAGTACTTCCCATCCAAGTCTGACTTTACAAATAGGTACCACCAGAAAAAAAAAGTGGAAGAACACTGACTTTTTTTTTCCGGACCAAGCGTCTTCCCATCAACAACATATTAGCTTTTGAGAGTTCACTGACATCTTCTGCAGGGCAGCATAAGGTATTTAAACAAATATGTATGCTGATCTGCCAAATATCGAAGAACTAGGGCTGCCACTACTATCAGTTTAATTGGAAGAAAAAAATTCCAGCCTGCCAAAATCTAATAAATGCCAATCTTTTACGTGGATATCTTGACAACAGTTTAGGATAAGGTTATGCCACTGAAAAATGACAAGTTTTTAGTGAGGAATCCAAATACCCATAAATATATAGCTGTTCCTATTTAAACTAACGATGTCATTATTCATGACCACGATAGCCAGGAAATGTAAAACAAAGGTAATATTTTATTTGTAAACTGGTATAAAAGAGAACATACATGGTCTGTCCGAAAAGTAATTTCACCAAGTTGATCAAATTCTTCAAAATAGTCTCCTCCTGCGTCGATACATTTTGGCCAGCGCGATTTCCAAGCTGCGAAAGCGTCTGGAAGGAACTGCTTTTAAAGCCGTTGTACAAGCTGCTTTCGCGTCGCCAATTGTTCTGAAATGACGTCCTTTCAGGGGAGATTTCAAGTGGGAAAACAAAAAGAAGTCTGGGGGAGCTACGTCGTGACTGTAGGGTGGCTGGGGCAGCACGTTAGATTTGACCAGATAGCTGGTCACGACGAAGGTGGTGCGGGCTGCCGCGTTGTCATGGTGAAGTTTCTAATTGCTTCTGATGTTTGGCCTGACGCGCCGGATCTTTGTGCTGTTTTTTTAGCACTTCCAGGTAAAATTTAGAGTTGATGGTTGTCTCGGGAGGTAGAAACTCACGGTGGACGATCCACCTGATGTCAAAAAAATACAATGAGCATGGTCTTGATCTTTGATTTGCTCATTGGCCTTCTAAAAACGCCTTGTGCCATTTGCGATAAACACCCATCCCTGAACCATTGGAAAAGTTTCCACTGCGGACTTGCCGGGTTCCACACAGCGATGCATCGCGACTTGTACAAGACACGTAACAGAGCTTCACGAAATCGTCTATCCTTACCCTCAGAGAGCTTGGAGACAATTGAGCAACCACTCCACCACCAATCCCCGGCGGGTAGAGCGCGCTGCGACGCACACTTCACAATAAAAGCGGTGACATTACTTTCCAGATAGACCGTGTATGTCTCCTAAAATATACAGGAAGTGTCTCACCAAAAAAACTTTTAACATAAATTCGATGTTTACACACCCTATTTGTTTTAAAAGAGGCGTGTGCCAAAAATAAAAATTATTAAAAAATCTAAGACTTAATTTTGACTCTCTTTATAACGGGTTTTTCAAAAAAAAATTACTAGAAACCACAACATAATCGCTGATTTGTTAATGACTGAACATTTTGCTATTTACCACAAATAAAACATGATCGTAGTATTCTTAGATTTTTGAAAATATTTTTTCAGATTGGTTACCTTCTAAATACACATGCACTATATGGAACTAACCTTTCTTGTAGCAAGCGTGCAGAAATTCTGATTCTCCTTGGTATTCATGATCGCCAGGTTTAATCTTTGTCATGACCTACAATTTATGCAGAAACTAAGTTTTAAAAAATAAAAATTAGAATATTATATATAAACTAAAAAATATATAAATCTGTTTACCAGAAGAGAGATATACGAGGCTCCGCATATTTACAATTAAACGCGATCCAACTAAAAGTAGACGCAAAGTATACCCATCCTAATACCGAAGAGAAACGGTCTGGTTGAATGGTTCACCAGCTTTCGCAAAATTATTAAAACAGTAATCTACTGAAGTAAAATTACCGTGCACAGTTTTAGCTAATAGAAAAGAAAATAAATAAAAATATGTTAATAAAAGATAATTTTTTTAAATTTGCATTTCAATAAGTTATATATGTGTTCATATATTGTTATTAAAATTAACAAATACACGCTATAACACTGGTACTTTCCACAGCAGGTTTTCCTAGCCGACAACGTGCGATTATACTCCATTTCTGGTAAATGTTACCGCATGGGTAACTAAAATTGATGTAGAATAATTTTCGTTCACGCTATTTTACGGTAGAAGCCACTTGTGAAATCTGACTATAGCACCTTTATAGACAAAACACACCCTATAAATACACAACAATGAGAATAACCGATCAAGTGCAAGTTGAACTTGCACAATTAGTGATCCGTACGTTGCTTTTAAAATAAAAAACCGGTCAAGTGCACTTGCACAATTAGTGTTCCGTACGTTGATCGCTTTTAAAATAAAAAAATTTGTTACGGTGGTATAAAATGATCAGTGACTTCACAAAACACACCCCAAAGTTTGTTTCCAATCTTTATTGAAAACTAATGACCTTGAAATTTTAGTTTTTTTTTATATACCAAATAAATTATTGAAGGTAATGCACTCGTGATAATTTTCGTTCAATCTACACCCCGTGGAGAATATTCCAGAATTTTTTTAAAATTTTTTCCAGATAAGGCGGGGGGGCAGCGATTTTTCGCGATTTTTTAAAAATAATACAAAGAAAAGTGAGCCCAAGTATTACATTATGTATATATTTTTTACTTTTCTTTCATTTGACACCACACTCGAAATTTTTTTTTTACTTCCGATTTCACTCCCAAAAACTAACCCCTTAATTTAAAATTTAACTTTCAAAACTACATGGCACTGATGAGGCCATCAATTCCTATATAATTACCAAATTTCAACTTTCTATGACAAATAGTTTCGGAGAAAATCGGGTGTGACAGACAGACACCGAAGTCATCTTATAAGTGTTCCGTATAGAACACTAAAAATGTTGTAACGGAAGAATAAAATGATCAGTGAGTTCACAAAACACACCCCAAATGAGTTTTCAACAAAGTTTGTTTCCAATCTTTACTGAAAATTGATGACCTTGAAATTTCTGTTTTTTTTTTTTTATATACCAGATAAATTATTAAAGGTAATGCACTCGTGATAATTTTCGTTCAATCTACACCCCGTGGAGAATATTCCAGAGTTTTTTCAAATTTTTTTGATAAGTACTTTTCGAGATAAGGCGGGTGGACAGCGATTTTTCGCGATTTTTTTTTAAACATAATACAAAGAAAAGTGTGCGCAAGTATTACATTATATATATATATATATATATATTACTCGTGTTTTCACAAGCTTTCATTTGACACCACACTCGATTACCTAGTAAAAAAAAATTTTTTTTCACTTTCGATTTCACCCCCCAAAACTAACCCCTTAGTCAAAATTTAACTTTCAAAACTAGATGGCTTTGATGAGGCTATCAATTCCTATATTATTACCAAATTTCAACTTTCTATGACAAATAGTTTCGGAGAAAATCGGGTGTGACAGACAGACAGCGAAGTCATCTTATAAGTGTCCCGTACGGAACACTAAAAATGACCTATATTCATCCCAAAATACAATGAACTATGAAAAGGTAAAAGTTTTTTTCATAGGGGCAACAAAAAGGCGTACTATAAACATTCAAAAGACCACTTGCAATGTTTTTAATTGAAAATACACGTACGCACTAAGAATAATCTAGTAAAATTTTTAAATTTTAAAACAAAATCGTTGACATCAACAAGTTCTAGTAATATCATAGCAGACAATACAGTTTTGTTGTATGGAACTGAACGAAATATTTTAGGACTTTAAAAGGTTATATCTTCTGTATTATTCAAAATCAACTTTTTTTGTATATAAGACGTCTTCCATTGTATTAAATATTTTAATTATTTTCTACAGTAAAATGGATATTTGATTTGGTTGTAATTATGCAATATTTTAAGTTAAAAAAATCACATGAAATTAAACAGCAATTTTTTCATTTAATTCAGTTTAGAAGAATAATTTTCTATTCATATTATATAAATGAATAAATTTAAAGAATCTTTAACTAAAAAAAATTTACTTACCTGTCTGTGTGCATAACTAGATACCGCTACCACATATCTCAAAACTCTAATTTCAAGATCAGTTTTATACACTCGTAGATCTGCTATGACAGGGAATAAGGTATCAGTGTCGACCTTAAATGACTCTATTCCTTTAAAATATGCTGGTTTAGCAGTCAATCCACTATCAGTGTTAATACCTTTAAAATATAGACAATGTTACGCAATGCATTTTCATTAATACATTAATGAACATAAAGCAATAATAAATTATTTGAACTGGTGTTTTCTATTGCTTTTGTTCATTATATGAGTATTCTCCTACTAATTTAACAAATTAATAGTAATTCAAATAAAATTTTTATTTATTTTATAGAAGCTCTTTAAATGGTCTCAATGACCTCGAAAAAACACCTTTTAAACTTTTTGGAAATAGTGTAAAATCACTAAATACAGCAGATTTCTGGTATATAAAGTTTTCCATTCCCAAGTATTTTAGGTAGGAAAATAATTTATGATATTAATATCTTACCTTTTAAAGTTAAAATTTTAGCCCTGTTCAATCCCTCCAACACGGTTTTAATTTCATCAACAAAATAAACATTTAATATACCATACTTGGCAGAGAAATCATTTGTCTGAGCTAAAGGACCCATCCAAACTGCATATTCAGGTGGGTGTCTTGGAATAAAAAGGTGTGCTTGACCTGTTTTTATGTCGATTGCTCCCAAACATCCTGCCTCTATCACCCCAAATATCCACATGAAATAGGATTCTTGTCTGAAACAAAAAAAAAGTTGCAAGATTTCAGATATTCAAAACATTAAAAATAATAAATATTTACTATTATGTCGAAAAATAGTGTACACCATATTGAAGTCTTTTGGGATCCTCAAAACTCCTTTAAAAGGAAGCGACAGGAAAAAAGCTTTTTGTTAAAAATAGAAATGGTACGGGTAGTACTTTTTAGAATCTGGCAATATTATATAAGCTCGTTCTTTTACATTTTATTAATGTTTTCTGCCAATACTGCCAACTTTAGGTAATTTTTTATATGAAAAATGCAAGACTTGCATTGCTAATTTATTATCAGTTGTTTCTTCTCTTTTAGAAGAGATATGTGGACATCTGATGTAAATACCAAGACCTTTATAAGTTAATTAAAGACTTTGAACCAAAGCATTTTGTGCTTAACATCGGAGGCGTAGAGGTAGTCACAACAGTGAAAACATCAGACTGCCTTAAATCAAATTCTTAAAAAAACAGTATAAACAACACAAGAGCCCACCTATTTATTTGAGACAGTGGAGCTAACATGAAAAAAGCTACAAGAGACTTAGCAGTAAATAATGAATCATGTTTTATACATATACAACAACCTGTAGTAATTGACATTATAAGTGTCGGAAGAAGGATCAGAACTCATTCATCTTCTTCTAGAATGCAATTACAACAAATCTGGAGAGATTATAACATTAGAGTAAAGAAAATAGTACAAGATGTATCTACATGCTGGAATTCTACATATCTATTGGAAAGGCTTTTTGAACAAGTAAATGCTATCAGTTTACTAGCTGCTGAATATGAATTCAATTTTTCCTTTAACACTGAATCACTGGAACTTAATTAAAACGTTACTGGAGCTTTTACAACCATTTGAACAACTACCAAACATTTCAGTAGTTCACTATATATATTATCAGAAGTGATTCCAAAAATTGATGTTTCTGGTTTGGGATCTAAGCAGGATAATTTACTCGAAAGTTTACGCCAGAGGTTTGTAAATTTTGAAACAATACAATTTAAGGAAGCATCTTTCACTAACAAAGAGCAAGTTGAAAAAGACATTTAAAAAAACATTAAACAAGTAATACAATTAAAAGTATATATATATTGAACCCAATGAACATTTAGTATCAGTAGAAGCAGATATTTTGGGCTGCATTCTTTAATATTGGTGTCAGACCAGAGATAAAAATAAAAGTTTACCATGGATGAAAAGAGGGAGACATAAAGTTCAGTTCTTATTTAAGTTTGCCATTGATAAATTGTAAAGCAAGTCTGTTTTTATGCTGGCTGACTAATTTCAAGAATTATCCTAGGTTAGGAGGACTTGCTGCTAAGTTTCTTTCAGCACCAGCTTCTTCAATATTTAGTAAAAGGCTATTTTTCTGAGGTTGAAAACATATATGAAGAAAAAAGGAACAGATTGTCATCCGAAAATGGTGACATACTAACATACAATCACAATTTTTCTTTGCTCGGTTTTAAATATTAAAATATTCTGTATGTAAGTTTTGGGTAAAATTTCAATACGCGATCTTTTCAGAAAAAGGGAGGTTCTTTTTGGAATAAGCCTAAAATGACCTAATTTTGAAAGATTTACAAGAAAAAATCGGAGGAAGGCCGTTTTTGCCAACCTGAACTAACTTTGGTCTTCAGTCATTAATATAGTAAATACACTATTTTTTCACATTAATCTAGGGCATTTTTTCATTATTTTATATATTTTGTAATTACTGATACTGATTATTTAGTTCAGGTTAGTTCAAGTTAGCAAAAACGGCCTCCTCCGATTTTTTCTAGGCCATTTTAAGCCTTTTGAAAAAAAAAAAACCTCCCTTTTTCTGAAAACCCCGCGTACCGAAATTTTACCAAGTTTTGTACTAATATAAATAGTTTGAGTTTGTTCTCGTTATATTTAAAATATTTCTCTTATACGTATTTAAAATAAATGTTACTTTTAATTTGGCTTTATCTTGCTGAAAAAATCTGGCAGGGTAACCGGTCAGGTAATAAAGTATCCAGCCAAATCTGCAGGGTTCTCGGTTTTGGCCGGGTAGACTGGTTACCCATTATATATCTAGTTGGAAAGTTCTAAATTAGAATGAACTATATTTTTTTAAAAATAGCCTTATCCAATTACTTAGTAGCCTCTTGGTTATGGTACATCATTTTATTTACTTACCGGAAAGTATTGTAGGTAATGTCCGTATCATAAAAAGGTACTTCATCTCCTCCCTCAAGTAAAACCAACGAGTCCCTCCGATTTTTCCTTAAGTTTTTCAACTAATCTTCTTCTATTCAAAGCAAATAATTCAAGTGGAACAGTTAAAGTATGGGGCCCCTGAGAAAGTCCGCCTCCTTTTTGAGAGTTGTCACTATTTTCACTACCCATATTGTTATAAGCAAATATTCAATCTGTGGGAAATCACGTACCTATCTTGCTTTTATATTTATTCGGTTTAGTTCTAAACCTCTTAGGAATTAGATAAGATAATTATTAACAATAAAGGATATTTATAAAGATAACAAGAACAATAAATAAAAGGGAAAATAATAATTACATTTCAAAATAAACCAGCTGAATGTTGAAATCAGAGGATTTTAGTTATTTAAGATATGGACGTAAAAATCAGTCGTTTTTCACTGATATTTATGCTGCATTAGACGACATCTAATGTTATAAAGATGAATCTAATGTAAATTGATAATACTAATTCTAAAAGTTACCCTAAGGATGCACATCACTATAACTATTTTTCTATGCGTAAAAAAGTTAACGTTAACTTTTTTAGAAAAACTGTCGCCTGGGTTTTTATCTCGTTAAATTCTATTTGGTTACTGCCACTCGAAGATAAAATTTCTTTCAGGTCTTTATTAAGTTGAACGAGTTCCTGCTATCTGCGGATATTTGTATGAGAAGTCGATATTCCAGCGCTCAAAGTGAATGAAGAGATAAGCGCACTGACATCTGCCAAGCTGTAGATTGGATTTCTGGCCTTTCCAGCAGATCGTTAATGTAAATGAGAGAGTAAAAGACAGTATGGAGCCCTGGGGTACACCGGCGTTCATAGTGAAGGTGTTAGAAAGAAATCCGTCGACTGCCACTCGTAAAGAACGCTTTTTTGCAGAAACATGAGAGCCATAAACAAAACTTTTTAGATATACCAGAAGATTGTAACTTAGCTAACAATCCATCGTCCCAAACACGGTCGAATGCCTTGGATATATCAAGAGCACGTGCACGAGATTTTCCAAAGTGTTCACCTGCGTTGTTCCAAACAGGTGTTACATAAGATAGAAGATCTCCTGTTGAGCTATTTTACGAAAGCCATACTGATGATCGCTAATAATATTGAATCCTTCAAGATATTTTAGAAGATGCCGATTGATAGCTTTTCCATGACTTTCAATATTATTGAAAGCAGTGCGACTGGTCCGTAGTTTGGTAAGGTCTTCTCGCCTTTTTTTGGGTATCAGCTGAACTGGAGCGCATTTCCAGCAGGAAGGCAATATTTCCTTTCTGTAGGATAGGTTGAAAAAGTCTAGAGAAAACTGGTGTCAGTTTTTAAGTACTATGGCAGGTATTCCGTCAGCGTCGTTAATCTCAAGGTTCGCAGTAGCCGTCTGCGTGTCAATGTAATTACTTTATACACTATAAAACAAATCAACAAGTTATTTTTTTTCAAGTTTTGTAATATCCAGTAGACAATCTATATAAATTTGAAACACTATTTGGAAGCTAAAAGAAAATAAAACAGGTTCGTGTGCGCTACTTACGTGCAGTTTCTACGTAGTACATCACGCAAACGTATTGTTTTAATTTTTTCACCCTAGTCATGCCGCTCGCGGTCAATCGCCCACGCAGTACTAGAAACATAGGCAGAGGATTCAGGTCACTTATGTTAGACCAGGGGTGCTCAAACGGTCGATCGCGATCGACAAGTCGATCGCGCGTGCTTTTTGAGTCGATCTCGAGAAAAAAATTCCGATATAGAACTATTCACAGATTTTGTTTTAGGTAACTAAAACAAAATGTAATGAATAAACTACTAAAATTTATTCGATCCACAATTAGGCCAGAATAATCCCCTCATCACTTTCTTTTATCGTAATAACCCCCTGCTAGCGGCAAAAGGCGGCTTTATCAAAGGAACGCGCGGTACTTGTCAAAGAAAAGCCGCGTTTTTGATTCCCGCCGATTTTTCTAGAAACTTCGGGCAGCGTGTTTGACGGGAACATTCGAGACTTCGTTCGCGCCGATATAAATGTTGCGCCTGCAGGAATAGGAGTCAGTCTGAGTTGTAACTTGAAGGCGATACATCGATACAAAGTTTATTAATAAATACTCCAAAATGAGTGCGGCGAAGAAAAGTAAAACTTATCATTTTAATAACGCTTGGGAGGAAGAATTTTTCTTTTGTATGGTAAAGGATAAGTGCATTTGTCTCATTTGCCGTGCGTCAGTTGCAATACCTAAGCGTGGGAACTTAGAGAGGCATCATAAAATGGTTCATAAAAACTATAAAAAGGATTTTCCGTCAGAGAGTGAATTAAGGAAAACGAAAAGTACGTAATTTGATAACTTGTTTGAAAAAAGAACAAACCATGTTCACAGGACCAGCCAAACAATCAAAAGCTGCAACGATCGCGTCATTTAAAATATCTCATATATTGGCGAAACACAAGAAACCATTTGATGATGGATTGGTTGTGAAGGAAGCATTTATTGAAGCGGGGGAGACTTTATTTGGAGATTTTAAAAATAAAACAGAGATTATGTCTGCTATTAGAGAACTTCAGTTATCTCGTCCGACTGTCACAAGGCGTGTTGAAGTCATGAGTCAGGACATGGCAGATAAACTAAAACATGATATCATGGAATCTACATACTTTTCTTTACAGTTCGACGAATCCACCGAGGAAGAGTTTTTGACAATGATTCCTCTGAAAGGAAAGACCCGTGGCGAAGATATATATGACGTTTTCTTCAATTTTGTAACAAACTACAAGCTACCAATATATAAACTAGTGTGCATTACAACCGATGGAGCACCAGCAATGACTGGAAACTAAAACGGTTTTGTGGCGTTGTGTCGAGCTAATGATGATTTCCCTTCATTTTTTTCCTTCCATTGCATTATACATCAACAAGTTTTGTGTTCAAAAGTTCTAAACATAGAGGAGATTATGGGCATTGCAATAAAAATTGTGAATTCTATCCGTGCACGTAGCTTGCAACGACGGCTCTTTAAATTGCAGTTGGAAGATAGTGAGTCAGCTGAACACACTGATTTAGTTCTTCACACGGACGTCAGGTGGTTGAGTCGCGGAAAATTCCTAGAAAGGTTTCAAGAATTATTGCCCGAAATAACAGCTTTTCTGGACGAAAGAGGTGATGACACTCAGATGCTGAAAAACGGAAAATGGCCGACTGATTTGGCATTTTTGACAGATATCACAATGCATTTAAACACCATTAATTTGGAGCTTCAAGGTAAAGGAAAAACTATTATTGAGATGATTAGCGCAATAACCGCATTCAAAAGTAAATTGCAACTTATGATAGATCAACTGAAAAGAAAGGATCTGAAAAATTTTCCGTCTTTGAAAGCAAGGATTCCTCAGTTGAATTATGATATTTATGAGGCAGAATTATCAAATATTTTGGGCCAATTCGAAATACGTTTTTATGATTTCAGTAAATTGGCAAATATCGCATCATTTATCCTTTTTCGTGTGAAAACATTGAGGAATTAGCTACTGAAATACCAAGTCAGTTTAACATGGACTCATGTTCTGTTGAAAATGAGTTAGTGCAGATTATATCAGATATACATCTCAAAGCCACAGCATCTGATACAAAATTCTGGTGTTTTATATCTGAAGATAAATATCCGAATTTAAGGCAAATCGCCCTTCAACTGAGGGCAATGTTTGGGTCAACTTACTTGTGCGAGTCTGCATTTTCTGAAATGAAGATAATTAAGTCAAAATATCGCAATCGACTAACTGACGAACATATGTCATCATGCTTGCGATTAGCACTCGGTAATTACGTACCATCTTATGAAAAGTATGCTGAGGACATGCAGTGCCACGCTTCAACATCCAAAGTCACTCTTTAGTTAAGTTTAGACACTAGAACTCGTTTGTTTTGTAAGAACCAATAAACTCGCAATTTTGAATAATTATTATGAGTTTTTTTTTCATTGACATTTTAGAGCAGACCTACACTTACCTTGACTAAAAAATGCATATTGTGCGGAAAACTAATATCTATGCCACGATACACCCTACCTAGACGACAATCCTGCATCACACTTACTTGCAGCCTCTCAGAGTCGATCGATCGTAGTCTAACAATATTGAGGTAGATCGCCAGCAGTTCAAGTTTGAGCACCCCTGTGTTAGACTATTTCTAAAAATAGTTCAAGGGCCCAAAAAAAGTAAACTGTTACACAAAGAACATTAGGATTGTTACTATTACTCCACAGAAACGATAATTTCAACATATGATGCCTTTATTTAAAATTAAATTAATTTAAAAAAATACATGTTTTCATGCATGAATACATGACATTATTTTCCTAAAATGATAAAAAGAAACAATTATTTACAACGTATAAACAGGTGTATACAATTAATTTGATTAGGAATAATAATATGCTAATACAGGGTGTACAATTTTTTTTAAAGCAATTTGCGCTTAATCAGTTTAAAAACTTATAGAAAATAAATAAAAAGAAAATTGTGGCCGAAGAAAAATAAATAATCTTTTGAAATAATTCAAAATTTAGAATATTTTTTTGCCTTATACAGGACTTCGCAACTAAAAGATACTCCAAAAAATGGAAAAACATGCGAAGTAATATTCACCCTATTGTCCTCATAACTATATTAGTTTTTAAATGGAACACCCGGTATACTTTTATTTTTCGCAGCACACTTCGTTGAGTTAGCAAGTCCTTGCAGCGTCAAGTTCCAAAAGATGGAAATGTGGCTGTTTTTTCGCTAAATTGTGAGGCGAAGCTCGGTGGCCTAGTTGGGAGACTCAACGGGTAGGCCAAGCGCAGCGAGGGGGGGTTCTAGCTAATTTTATCGGGCGAAATACCGTACATTAGTCGAATACGTGAAAGCTGTTTTTGTGGGTGTTTCGCGTTCGGTAATTCTCAATCTGATAGAAACTGGATAGACTCGAGAATCTGTAGCAATTTTCTGTGAGTCTTTATGGCGAAGGCCGAACGAGGCAAGATATAAAAAAAAGAAGTGGCCGAATATTTAAGAGTTTAAAATATTGGAAAAAATCCAGTAAGGTTATGGACTTAGATTTCAGGCTCATATAACGAGGGACTTTAATAAAAAAAATAAAAATAAAAAGAAAAGTGCATCTAAACTCGAGGACAGAGCTTTTCTATAACATCTGGTTTTTACGCATTTGTTTTGGAGTCATCTGAACTAAAAACCAAAAATTAATTTTATCAGTGTTATGTGGTTATGACGGTGTTGCCTCTTTCTATCATGTTTATGTTATTTACCACGATAAAAACTAGTCCCCTTAGTATTAATTATATCATCGAATCGCTTGATTCGGTAAAAAAATGTATACAGTGTGATTCATTTTTTAAAAAATGGGGGACTCTGGCAGTGAGATAAATTTATGTTTGTAACACTAATTTTGTTTGGTTGTTTTCACGGAAACGGTTTGAAATTACAAAAAAATTGGACAGTGCATCAAATTACCAAAAGATACAATTCGTTTACGAATGGAAGGTGTCTATAAAATTCCCTGTTAGTGTGGTATCGTGTACGTAGAGAAAACTGGAAGATCAATTACAACTAGAATTAAGGAACATAAATGAAGCACCAAAAAGAAATAAATTGTACTATCAATTGTAGCTGAACGTCAATACTCTACAGTTCTTATTATCAATGTAAGGGAAACCAAAGTTCTGTCTTCAGTTTCTCTAAACGCAAATTTATGACATCGATTGAAATTTACAAACATTACTAGAGACTCGGGTTACGATCTACATCACACGTAAAAACGATCAATAAACTGGATCACGGTTCGGCAAATCCCGGTCATCTACCGCTAGCGAGAAAGCTTCCATTCCATATTCGGTTTTAGTTGTATAGTTTTGCTCAAAGTGATTTACGATTACGTTATGATGCTAGTTTATGTTGACTCGAGATAAAAATAAGAAAACAATCAAGGTGGTAGGGTAGCGTTTTTTTTTAATACTATGATAGTATTCTGTTTTAATGGGGGGGGGGGGGGGGGGGGGGGGGGGGGGGGGGGGGGGGGGGGGGGGGGGGGGGGGGGGGGGGGGGGGGCAATACATTTTGGCAGGTGAAAATAAGTCAATTTTTATGACAGTTTTGTACGTAAGCATTTTATATAACATAAATAGAATTTTCGATAGGATTTGTTGGTACTTAAGACTAAAACTGACACATAATTGTTTTTTAAGATATTGAAAAATGGCAGAGTTAAGCCACCGTCTTACGACAAGATTGTGTGGCAAGTGGTAAAATTGAGTAACCTGTAGCTTCTGCTGTTAAATCTGAAACAAATGAGTTTTTTTTTATACATTTATTATTAACATTCATACGGTCTGCGTGAACCTAAAATAAAAATAAAAAACTGCGGAAATGGTATGATTTAAAAAAAAAAAGTTTGAACTTTCCATCAAATTTTTGAGCTATTTTTTGCCATAAAAGATACTTTTTTTTTTTATGATTTTTTAAAGTACTAGGTTACAGACCCATCAGCCTGTTATTGGTACGATAGAAAATCCTCACTAAAAAATCATAACATATAGATTAACGAACAAATTAGACAGTTATCAACCACGTGAACAAGTGGAATTTAGACGCGGATGCAGCACTTTGGACCATATTCAAACAATTAGATTACCAATGGAAGAAGCAAATGAATATAAGGTTCCCTTGGGGGACTAAAAGTAAACTTCACCAAAACCAAATATTTGAACAATGAAACTGAAGATAACGGCCAGGAACTATAAATAGAATGGGAAAGAATAGTAAAGGTACAAACTTGGTCTACGTTCAGATGGTCACAACCCACATTTAAATTGGACATTCGAAATACAATAAAAGCCAGAGTGTTCGAACAATATATACTGCCGGTATTAACATATGGCACTGAAACGTAGGTTTTAAATAAAAGTATAATATATAAATTCCAAGTAACCCAAAGAGTAATGGAGAGGAGAATGCTAAATATTAGACTCCAAGATCATACTCCTAACATCAAGATACGAAGACGATCAAAAATGACAGGGTGTAATACAACGAATATGTATATCAGGGTGGAAATGAGCGGGACATATGGTTGAATGAAAGCCTAGAGAACATAAAAGATGCAGAGGTAGACCACAAACGAGGTGGACGGACGAGATAAAAAAAATTAGCGGGACACGATTGGATGCAAAAAGCAAACAATAGAGACAACTTGGCGAGGCTTACATCAAACTATGGATGGAATATGATGATGACGATGATGATGATGATGACAAGTAAATACTGTTATTTAGATGCGGACAAATTTTAACGAAATCAATCAAATATTTTTTGAGTTATTGGACACGCCAATTTCGAAAATACAGTTTTAAGTTTCGAGAATATTTGCTCAATTTCGTTGAAATTTCGCATACATCCAAATACGAGTTTTACCTTGTACTTGAACCTGAGTATTTTTAAAAATAATTAATTTTTTTTATGGTAAAATCACTAAAAAATGTTATGAAAAATAAGCACTTTAAAAATATGTCATTTTCGCAATTTTCAATTTTTTTTTGAGGTTTACGCACAGCGTATGAATGTTAATAATAATAAATTTGTAAAACAACTCAGGTTACTACAGCAGAAGCTAAAGGTTACGCCATTTTACCACTCGCCGTACAACCTTGTCGGAAAACAGTAGCTTAACTCTGGTATTTTTCAATATTTAAAAAAAAAAATATGTGTCAATTTTAGTCTGAAGTAAAAACAAATCAAACATAAAATTCCATTCTTCTTTTAACAGTGCTTCATCCGTTCCGATCATTAGCGATTAACAGAGATATTCTAATTTTATTAGCAGCAATACGAAAAAGGTGTATCGAACTGAGACCAAACCAGTTTTTCATCCAGAAGTGACGTCTTCTGCCTGGCCTTCTTTTTGTTTCAAGCTTGAACTGAAGTATCAGTTGCAGACGCGTTCAAGGAATTCTAATTTGCCCTTTTTCGGCGTCCAGATCAGTTCCAAACCCTTTCCCATTCTCCTGAGCACCTTGGGATTAGTTACATGTTGTGCCCAGGGAATTTTCAGGATATGTCGGTATAGCCACATTTCGAAGGCATTTATTCTCCTCATTACTGCTTCGTTGATCGTCCACGATTCAACTAGTTCAACAAGTAGAACATAGAAGACATAGTATCGCAACATTCTGACGTTGCCGACTCAGATTTTTGGAAGTGAATACGGTTTTCTTTTGAAGTAATGCCACCCTGGCGTTTTCAACGCGACATCTAATTTCTGCATAATAGTTCCATGTGTCATAGATTCATCATCATCATCATCATCAGCCATTCATTCATCGTCGGATGTCGGCCTCCCCCAAGTTTCTCCAATGTTGTCTGTCTTGAGCTTGTCTCATCCAATCATTGCCTACCGAATGCTTAATATCATCTGTCCAACGAGTTTTTGGTCTTCCGACAGGTCTTCTGTGTCTTCGTGGTCTCCATTCCGCAAGCACCTTGGTCCACCGATTGTCTGTCATGCGGGCCACATGTCCTGCCCAGTTTCATCTTAACCTGCAAACTCGCTCGATTACGTCTGATACTTTGGACGTTGTTCTTATCTCTTCATAGATTGTAGTACCTAAATAATTGAACATCCTCACCTGCTACTGTGTTGATAATTGTCAAGGGCCTACGGTTACGGGTTGGTTTTTTAGAAACTATCATATACTTGGTTTTCGAAATATTGAAGGTTCTGAATATGGATGGACTCTTTCTGCTAAGTTTTGTAGGTCTTGAAGATTACCAGCCACAATGGCGGTATCATTCAATTCCATTAACGTTACATAAAAAAAAACATCAACAAATTGATTTATTTTCACCATTCATATTTTGAAAAGTTCCGTAGAAATTAGCAGCGGCAGGTTAACTTATATGAAGGAAAACATAAAGATTGTTTTACTGCTACTTTTAAAAAACAATGTAACAATAAAATTATTTAAAATTTTTCTAGGCCACATCTGTTTTGACAGATTTGTCACACTCAAAAATGTAAAATACTTTAAGTAAGTTGTTTAACGTCAGTCTCATTAAAACTAAAAAAAATATATATATGGTACAAGATTAAAATTAACATTAAGATTATTTTTTGTAGGTATACAATTTATCTAAAATGACTAAAATAATATAGTCTTTGTAAGCATCCATTATTATCGGTGTAAAAATAATGTCAAACACAGACCCGATTGCAGCCTAAGGATCGGTTGAACAAAAATACCCTGAACTCGCTTTAATCGAATTTTAAATGTGGGTTGAACCAACCCATGTTGCTGTTTACGGCGCGATGTGTTTTAAATTGGAAAGTTCTACGTTTAACATACTCTTATACAACCGAGCCTAAGTATGCAGCGTACTGTTGTAACGACAACAAATTTTATAATTATTTAAACACAATATATGTATGACTTATCGTAAAAATACAATAAAAAAGTAAAATTGATAATACTGGTGCTACGCAATTTTTCTAAAATTAACTTAAATAATGCAAGTGAACACATGTCAATAAATCAATATAATAAATTTGTGTAAAAAAAACTCGAATATAAGTGCAATGTATCAAATAAAAACCACAGATCTTAGGATCTATCATAAATAGTGTATACTGTTTAGAATAATTGTATTTTACCAGCCCATCTGTACCAATTTCAAAGTAAATTGAGAAAAAATTACAGCTAAATAAACGGAAAAAATCATTGCCATTGATTTTTTCACGTAGAACAAGTCAATGAAAATGATTTTTGTTCATTAGTCTTAGCTGTCATATTTTTCAATTCACTCTGATATTGGTATGGATGCTTTAATAAGGGAGATAGGATAATAAGATAACTTTAAATATAAAAAATCAAGGGTTTTCCGATATTAGAGAGATTTTGCAACGCTGATTTTGGTAGGCCACTGTCTTTATCTTTATTTGAAGCATGCGCCCACCGTTTAGAGCTTGCGCAGAAGTCAAGGGAAGAAATTAAATAGGTCTCAGCTGTTATCGTTATTTGAAGCTTGCGCCTACCATTTGGAGCTTGCGCAGTATTGAAACAAAATAAGAGAAACCTTTTATTAAGAATAACGTTTTCCCTTATTTACGAATTTATAAGAGAGGTTCCTTAAAGTTCGTTATTCTTATCCATAGACACAGAGGATGGACTAGTATTCCGTATCCCGCTGTGAAGTAAATATGGAAGCAAAATTGTGAGAGACAAAGTGAATGAGCGGCCAGTAGCTGTCTTTCTAGAATGCCGCTAGGCTACGGCACTCTTGAAAATGATATTTCCAAGTGTTCTATTTGAACTAAAAAGGGCTTTTCTCGCCTTGAGGGTACTGCGCCTTGTTTATTACAGGCCTACAGAAAAGAGACAGGTATTGGCCGCATAGTGGCTTTGTCTCTTTCTATGGAGTGGTCAATTTTGTGAGGTTAATACTCAGTCCATCCTCTATGTCTATGTTCTTATCATTATTATGGTAGGGCCTGTTTTTTTCTTACTTAGATATACAAACCACTAAGAAAATACAGTAAAATCGAAATGATAATCTTTTATTGCAAATTACACTGACAACAGTTAATCAGTGTTCAGATTATGTTGGGATCTTGCGATCTTTGGCACAATGGCATTATAGCGTGTGTAATGCTAATTTCAAATGAAATTTTATTTATCGCACGTTTGTATTACCTTGGAAATAATGAAGGAAGTGATAGAAACCTGCTAAACCCAACTTTGAAGAAACTTGTGTTGAACGATCAAATAATAATAACCGGTATGCTTAACCATGAAATAAATGAAAAAAATAGAAGATGAATACTAACCCAACCTTGCAATTCTTTCGCGTTAATACTGCGCATGTTTGAGATAACGATAAGGACAAAGGCATGTGAAAATAAGCGTTGTAAAATCTCTCTACTCTCTCCTTGGTCTACTATACATAGTGTAAACGGTATGAGCGCACATATTTTATTGGGTGACAATTAAGATCAACCGAGCCTAATAAAATTTCTTTGTGAATTTAATAACCTGTTTTGAAAAAAATATGTTGAATTTTAAAAATGACACTCAAGATAATGTATAGTATTAGAAAGATATAATTTATATTTTTACTTTCCTGGCTAAAGAAAAGTATTGTATTCGTGAAAAAAATTACTCTTTGAGATTTTTGTTTTTCTTCACGTTTTAAGGTTCCTAGATTACAATCATTGAAGGAATAACAGTTAATGGGAGTACACTGAACAACATACAGAATGCTGACGATACTGTTCTAGTTAGCAAATTAAATATCAAAGATTTCCAGCAACTGATCAATCGAGTCGTAACAGCCAGCGAAAAATTTGGATTAACTATGACTGTAATAAAAACCAAGTGGATGGTAATAACAAGAAACATCTACCACCAGAATTCCTCGAAATCAGGGACAACACCGTAGAACAGGTCTCCACATTTAAATATTTAGGAACCAATATAAAAGACAAGTGGGAGCCAAGAAAGGAAATATACTCTTAAATTGAACAGGCCCGAGTAACAAAAATGAATATGAAAAAATTTTTCCATCGCGTAAGTCTCAGTCTCGAACTCCGAATGAGAATGGTGAAAGCATATGTATCCTCAGTGCTATTGTATGAATCTGAGTGTGGACCCTTGACCCTGGCTCAGAAAAATGACTAGAATCTTTTGAAATGTACCATACATTTATAGAAGCCTTCTTCGCGTCTTCTGGGTACAGAACATAAAAGTACTGGAAAGAATGAATCAAATGGAGGAATTACTAACAATCATAAAAATAAGAAAAACCCAATACTTCGGACATATAATAAGGGGCCCAAAGTATGAACAGCTACGTCTAATTATTGAGGGCAAAGTAAAGGGCAAACGATCGATCGGCAGACGACGTAATTCTTGGCTGAATGACATGAGAAGGTAGTTTGAATGACATGAGAAGGTAGTTTAAATGTGCTTCGAGGGATATTTTTTCGAGCAGCAGTTTCTAAAGTTCGTTCAGCTATATGGATCATCAACCTTCGTGAGGAGACGTTGTCGTAAGAAGATCATGAAAACGAGTCATTAATTTCGGCCGTCCTGTTTGTCTGTCCATTTGTTGGCACTATAGATTTTGAACGAAATGAGATATCAATTTTAAACTTGGCGCGTAGATATGATCTAACGAGGGGATGAAGTCTCTGTTTTTGAACGATATCACTTCAGGCCAAGGGGTGGAGGTCGATACATTTTTTTATGTTTTGATAGTAATACGGTAACTTTTCCTGTTTTTTTTTGTTAAAATAATAAGTAAATTATGCCTAAATATTTATAGTTAAACATATAAGGGATGAAAGTGGTGGAGGAGGATACTATATACTACTATATATCCCTTTTAGAGTTTTTGAAGTCGAGAAATCCAATTAGGTTGTTTTTTCATTGCTTTCAATTTTAACCCAGGAAGGGGGCGGATGTACTGTGGCGTGAAGTGACATCCTGACTTTTATAGTCAGGTCCGAGAGGTTTCGCGATGACCGTGGTGGCTAGGGTGTTTTTGGAGAAATTTTCTTCAGGGTTTTGCAAAACTGATCCCGCTGATCTGTTTGCTAGGCGCTGACGCTCCCCTATAACTACTACCTAAGTCTACGATGCGTAGTTTTTTTTCTCTACGTCCGCTAAACGAAATGACAGAACTTACGGCGGTACTGTGCATGAATAACCTTGTGTTATTTAAATTTAGAGATGCAAATTTAAATCTTGTTTGGATTTTTAGGCAAGCCAAATATTAAGTTCAAATATTTGAAAGAAATCCTTCTAATAAGAATGTCCACTAATTTCCAGTTTTAACGATCATCGTTAATGATACGAAAAATGACTTAAATATATTTTTTGGCTGAACTGAAGACATAATAGAAACTGCTTATTTGACAAGGTTCTATAAAGTACCCTTCTAAAGGCTTCCTGGTACCTATGGTGTTATATGGTGGTCGATGACCCCTCATGAGATGATGGTTTCGTGGATTATTTGATGGAAACAAAGATATTTCTGTACACATTTAATCGTGGCCCTGGTAACATCAAGCCCGTTTTTCTTTTATTTTCTTTCTTTATTTCCAGGGGGCAGGTACAGAGATCTTTTTTTACAGAAGGCATTAGGTTTTTTAAATATACAGATGTTTATATTATGACTAACCTTCATGGCTTTAGCATAATATGCTATATTTTATGGACATTCCTATTAAGACTACTTTGGATGAGTCGATTTAGATTTTTCAACGGCTTAATTTACAAATTATATGTATACCCAACGCAGTCCTTAACGCCTTAAGTAATAGCAGAGTCGACGACAACACCTTTTGAACACATATACAAAAATACCTCATCACAAATAATGCTTGAAGAAAAAACAAAATTAAAAGAAGAATTAGACAAGGGAACTCAATATCCCCAAAGCTGTTCACATTAACTCTAGAAGACATGCCCAAATTGCTAAAGTGGGAAAATAAAAGAATACTAATGGACGATGAACGATTAAATCACTGAAGGTTCGCAGATGATGTCACTATGATTGCCAACACAAAAGAAGAATTACAAGAAATGCTGGTGGAATTAAATAACAAGTCTCGAGATATAATAGAAGATAACAGCCAGGATTTAATAGAAGGTGAAAGAATAGGAAAAGTACAAACATTATATATTTCGGACGAAAAATCGAAACATCAAAAAAGCAAAATTTAGAGTCGGACTTGGATAGAAGAGTCTCGTTAGCTTGGTCTGCGTTCGGAAGGTTACAATCCAGGTTTAAATTGGACATCCCAAATACAATAAAAGTGTTCGATCAAGATGTACTGCCGGTATTAACATATGGCACTGAAACGTGAGCTTTAAATAAAAGTTTAATATATAAATTTCAGGTAACCCAAACAGCAATGAAGAGGAGAATGCTAAATATTAGACTCCAAGATCATATTCCTAACATCGAGATACAAAGAAGATCAAAACTGACAGATGTAATAAAGGGTGATTCATTTAGAGGTACTTTTTTTGTGATGGGGATTTAATTGCAGATTGCGCATGCGTCGTGTCAACTGAAGTGGCATTCCTGTTCAGTAGTCTTTGACAATTCATAATGGAAAGACTTAGCCCGGCACAGCGTCTACAAATTGTTCAATTTTATTACGAAAATGGGCGTTCTACGAGGAATGTGTATCGGGCGCTTAGAGCAACTTATGGTCCACATAATCGGCCTACCGAACGCACAATTCGCTCTACCATCAATAAGTTTGAGACCCAATTTTCATTATTGGATAATGCTCGACCGAATAGACCACATCCAGCACGTAGTGAAGAAAATATAGGGGCGGTAGCGGGAGAGTGTACGCGAAGACCGTGAAGTGTCGATTCGTCGCCGTTCTCAACAGCTTGGCCTGTCATATTCAACAACTTGGCGTATTTTACGTAAGGATCTTTCTTTAAAAGCATACAAAATTCAACTAGTACAACAACTGAAGCCGACCGACCTTCCGAATCGTTTCCGTTTTAGTCGTTGGGCTCTTGACAAGCTTGCAGAAGATCCACTGTTTTCGAGAAAAATTTTGTTCACCGATGAGGCCCATTTTTGGCTTAATGGGTTCGTGAATAAACAAAATGCCCGTATTTGGGGTGATAAACAACCTGTACAGGTTCAAGAGCTGCCATTAAATCCAGAAAAAACAACTGTTTGGTGTGGTTTATGGGCCGGTGGAATAATCGGTCCATATTTCTTCAAAACAGAGGCCGGCCGGAATGTTACTGTGAATGGTGACCGTTATCGCGCCATGATAACAGACTATTTGATGCCAGAAATTGAAGCCTGTGGTCTCGACGAAATTTGGTTCCAACAAGATGGCGCCACTTGCCATACAGCCCGTGAAACCATGGCTTTACTGCGAGAGCAATTCGGCGAACAGATCATTTCACGCTTTGGACCAGTGAATTGGCCGGCTAAATCATGTGACATCACACCTCTTGACTTTTTCCTTTGGGGCTATGTAAAGTCCAAAGTCTACATGGATAAGCCAGCTACAATTGAGGCATTGGAGGCCAATATTACTCGAGTCATTGGCCAAATACCACTCGAAAAATACTCACACGCGTCATTGAAAATTGGAACTTCAGAATGGACGTTGTTAACCGTAGTCGCGGACAACATTTGAAAGAAATTATCTTTAAGAAATAATTGTAAAGAATGGTTCTTTTATATGATAATAAAGATTATAAAATAAAATTGTTTTTATTCATTTTTTTTTAATTTTAAAAAAAGTACCTCTAAATGAATCCCTTTAGAACGAATATGTATATTAAGGTAGAACTGGGCGGGGCATATCGTAAGGATGAATGATAACAGATGAACAAGCCCTATGGTCGAATGGAGGCCTAGAGAACATAAAAGATGCAGAGGTAGACCACAGACAACATGGACGGACGACATAAAAAGATTAGCGGGACAGGATTGGATGCAAAAAGCAAACGACAGAGCTTTTTGGAGACAACTTGGGGTGGCTTACATCAGACTATAAATGGAATAAGCTAATGATGATGATGATGATGTACACCCAATATGTTTCGTATGTATGTGCCTACGTGTGTTTTTTATAATATTTTGTACTGTTGATAATGTAGAAAAATTCAAATCGAAAATGACACTCTTTATGACAGTTTACATAAGATCGGGATATAATTCACTTGCATTTTTACCCTGTTCTAAAAAAATATATTTTGATTTAAAATAGTAAAGTACTTGGTATACTTTTCTTTGGGAATAAAATTTTACACGATATGAAGCTAAAAAAAAGTCCTATTTGTAAATTCTATTGTAATGTTGTGATACATAGTAAAGGAAAAACAGTTAATCTTCTTCGAGTTTTTATATAAACATTTCTTTTAAAATATAATTGTTATAAATAGTGTATATATTTATTTTTAGCACGTACAAAATATTATTATACCGGTTGTTATAAAAATACTCTTACATATTTAAATGGGTGACAACCTCGAGTCAATTTGAGATGATATTAAAGCTTTACTTTCATAAAGTTGAATATAATTGAAAATTTTACCAAATCTCTCGTCTAGGTAATCTATCAAGGTCGTTATTGACCTAACAGAGACAGTAAAAGATGAAAATCTATAGCAACTACTACGAAAGAACAAAGTTTATATTTCGGGACGCGTTTCTCCGTATCACGGCTCATCAGCCGAGCTAGGATCGACAGACAAGAGAACAAAACTCAAAATACTTATTGCAGTACTAGTGTAAAATCGCCAGTAAAATATAACAAATTGTATCTCCGGTTTGTGAAAGCCTAAGATTTAAAAGCATATCTGCCATTCGTCGGGAGCTGTTTAAGGCTACACACCGACGGAGAAATTATTGTTGTAGTGATAAAAATCTATATTGATAACTAAAAATGAACAAAGGACCCTATGTCAGCAGTGACCGCTGTTCGCGCATCTATTAATCCGTCTTGGAAGGCGTTTCGCCAAATCACGGCTCATCAGCCATGCTAGGATCGACAAATGAGTGAACTCTAACGATCCAGCTGCCTAACGGTATCCCTAAGTCGGTGAGTGGCCTTAAGGTATTTCTTATGAGTAGCTGTTAAAAGTAGTTTTGCTTGAAATTTTGAGAAATAATAGATTTTAGCATCATGCATTCACTGCTTCAATATAAAGATGGTTTACCACGCCCTTTTGCCATAATTAACTGTAAAATTTTCAGATGTTTAACACGTATAAGATAGGAATACATACTTTTTCTTTGATCAAAAGCATGCGCTTTTTACAATTTCTGCTACCGTATGTGTGTTAAAAAATAAAAAGTCACAAAAAATTATATATATGTAAAAAAATTACTTTGCTATCGTTTATTAAAATATGAAGGCAGTTTACCACCTAGTTGTTGCAAAAATATTAGATAAATATTACTTTTTATAGAATTTTATGGAGTGAATTTTCGCGGTGGCAACGTAGCTTGAAAAAGAGAGCTCGCGCGGATGCGGGCGTTCTTTCAAATTTTAAATCATATATAGTCCGGGGGCTCATAACCAATATTTTGGACTTATCGAAGAACGGCAGATAAATATATCACTTATTAAATGTGACAAACTGAACCAAAAAAATACAACTTGTAGATCCAAAATTCCGGTTCCTGCCGTGGTTATGGAGGGAGAAAGTTACAAAACATTGAGGGTAAGTGAACCCATCGCAGAGTGGCAGTTTTATATGTTATGAGGATACTATAGCTTTAGTATTTGCCACGGAGACTGGTTCCTGCGGAAGTAAACTTCTTTTTCTTGAAAAAAAATGGGCTCAAAAAATGAACTCATCGCTGAGTGGGAGATATTCGAAATATAGTTAGTTTGGAACCCAAAAATAAATGAAAAAATATTATTTGCTATAGATTCTGTTTGTTTCAATTTCTACGGGTTTTTGAACCTGCAGAGTTTTTGGACCTACCTGAACTCATTCGTGAGCGGCAGATAAATGAACCACTGTTCGAATACTATAATACGAGGTGAAATCCCGAATATGTGCCATGAAGTCCAGTCCCTGCTTTTATCAGCAGAATTTCTGTATTTTTAATGCAAAGCTTAAGTTATAAACAAATTGATTTCTCTCTATTCGCATTATTACTTAGCTGTGATGCATGAGTTGATAGCATCACGTTAAAGTCGAATTTCTGGTCAATTTTTGCTAAAAATTTATTCATTTTTGTTACAAATAAATAATATTTTTCTATAATAACTTAATATAATATTATTTAAGTCCCTAAATTTAAATTCTCTGTTCATTTTTTCAAAAACTAAATTATTTTATTATTACTGACAATTTATTAGAATTATATTAATTTTTCTTTGGGAATTAAACACAAATATTTTTATTTAATTGCATATAAATAAACTTATTAGCTCTAAATTTTTAATTAATTAAATTGGAAAAATGGATATGAAATACATACAGCAGGACAACATTCATCTAAAAAACTTGGGTAGAGCTCGTAAAAAGCTTAGATTTTGCTGTTATGGAGAAAAATTCTGTTTATTAGCATAATTGCTCATAATAAATTATTTATAACAATAAAGCGGGTAAGGGTTTAGAAAAAATAGATTCAGTGGGTCGAAATACGTTCAAAAAAATTTGGCTGGATCGCTTATTAAACTTAGATTTCGTTATTATAAAAATAAATTATATCAAATTACTTTTTTTAGATAATTGCTTAACAATTAATAGGTCATTTTTGCATAAAACTAATTGCAGATCGGATTCTGCGACCCAAAAATACATAATGTACACTAGAGTGGAGCCGCAACGCTAAAAGTTTCAAAAGAACACAGTGAAACCCCGGGTGGCTGATGGAGTATTCGGTCATTGTTGTATTGGCATTAATCGAATGCGGCAAAATTATTGTTGAAAATTTTAATTCTTTAGGTTTTTTGGATCACTGTTATTGTCTATCATGTTAAAAATCAAAAATTTCATATGTACTATCCAATATAGCCATCAAAATTTTAGGCGTTCACAAGTCAGAGATACAATTTGTTGTATCTTAATGCGATGTAATAGATAATATTCTTGTTTAGATAATGAAATGCATTTTAAAAAATGGCGTTATTTCTCAGTACTTTAGGCCTAAATTAATGCTTCTTTCTCTCTATTAAGGTTAGAAATAATGAAAAAATAACATGATTTCTTGCCTTTCTCGACTCCAGCACTCTATTAAACCATTCCTAGCATTGTTACATAGTGTATTTTAATAATTAATAAGAATCAAGAAATATTAACTGTTTTTCCCTTAATATAGTATTGCCAGTGAATACGAGGTATATCGGTTGGCGGCGTTGTTTAAAACTTCGAACCAAAAAGGACAAAACGTAAAATTTTCTTTAAAAAATAAAAATTTAACTACCCTAAATATTCACACTGATATTGTACATTCAACTCTTTAAGATTTCTTTTCTTTTTTTAATAACACCTAACATTTCTTTAAAAGTTAATATTAACAAATAATAAATAAGAATCTCTGATTAAATATTTCTTATCCCCTGTACAATAAATACAAAGCATCGTTAAAACTTATGTTTGTTCGAGACTTCAATGGCATAACATTTGCAGCATACAAATGAATAACTATTCTTTCACTGCTTTCTTGGATGATAAATCAAGAAAAAAATAGTGATTTTATTATATACCTACAATGTACGAGTAGCTCAGGTTGAATTTATAAACAAATAATCCTTTATTTCTAGGACACTCGATAGTCATGCGCCTTTCTACTAGTGTTACCTGTATCTTAATCTCTATAAGAAATATTTAATCCGAGACGAAAACAATCGCAAGATATCTCTCCCAATTTTGTAGATTAATATGGGTAAACAGTCAAAACGTGGCAGTGACTAAACTGGCAGTTATACGGGTTAAGTATATTAATTTTATTATAAAAGCCGTAGTGTCATGAGAAAAATAGTTATCGTTAGCAACTTAATATAAAGACCAGTGTTTGAATGACATTTAAAATGTGTCAAAATAATATCGTTCTGTTTTTTGGGCTGCCTGAGTCTTGACGTATACTAAATATCGGTAAAATAATACAGTCGCGGTCATAGAAATTACATCATCTATTATTTTTGAAGTTTTAATCCTAAACCTTGGTATATTGAACGGTATTGTTTTTGTTTATCTATTAGGATTAGAGCAAACTCAAACAAAGACTCTCAGTTCAGTGTTAACCACTGAAATGGCTAGTACAGTTTATTATTTCTTATCATGTCGAATTTTAAACAACTGTCGTCGACAGAAAGATTTAAATTTGATGAAGTAGGGTTTTCTTCATGAGAAATAGCGAAAAGGATAAAGCTCCACCAATCCACTGGGTAGTAGAGTGGAGGAAGAAAAGTACTGGGAGGAAAAGAAAGAAAGATGAGCGATTAGACTGCTTAAGGGGCAAAAGTTTATGGGCAAAAACACTAGCCAAAAAAAACCAATTGTCATTAAAAAAAAATGAAGGAATCACGCCTGAACTGGGGGAAACAATATGAAAAGTTAACATCAGGCGACCGGAGAAAAGTGATGTTTTCAGATGAAAGCAAATTTATATCTTTAGTCTTGATGGTGCTCCCTATGCATGACGTCGTGCACATGACAGATTTCACTAATCCTGCACATTCAAAGCAGTGAAACAAGTGTAATAATGATCTGGGGATGTTTCTTTCTACTTTTGGATCGGCTAAATAAACTTTATAGATGGCACTATTAATGCAGAAAAATATATAAAAATTTTGGAAGAGAATTTTATTCCCTCAAAGAGAAACCATGTTTCATCCTGTGGATACTTCGTTTTTCCAGATGATTCTGCTACATGCCACATAGTCAACTCTGTAAGTACTCATATTTATTGATTGGAAACATATTACCACTACAAAGTTTTGCATTTTTAATTTTGTGTATAGTTGCATTTTTGGACAGGCAAGGCTGGTTTTAACGGAAAATGGGATCTCAGTATTGCCGTGGCTAGGAAAAACCCTAATTTAAATCCCATAGAGAATTTGTGAATGATCATGATGAAAAAAATTAATCCAACCAAGCCAAAAAGTAAAGATGAGCTAAAGCAAACAGTTGTGAACGTATGGAATCAAGAGATCAGATCAGTTTGGTTGACTCAATGACTCAACAAGAATTATATCAGTGGTAAAGGCTAAAGGTGGCTCAAAAAAATACTAGACGAGGAAAAAAGTGTTTAAAAATATATTTCTAATGTGTTTTCTCTTAAATTCTTTTTTACTTCCAAGAAAAATGGAAGTATTTTTTTAATTACCAATACATTAGAGTTTTATTATTTTTCCATCTTTATTTTCTTTAGATCTTTTGCCTCCAATTGCTATTATTTATAGTTTTCCTTTTCACATCATTCGTTAAAATCATCAATAGTGAGAATCTATGTTTAGTTTTGGAAAAAAAATATCGTTTTTATTAAGTGATGCAATTTCTATGACCGCGACTGTAAATCATTTCTTGCTATATTTTAAGATCGTAATGTATATTTTTTTGTTCCAAAATCAAAGCAAACAGCATCTTGAGATATTCAAAAACTTATTTTTTCTAAGGAAGACAAACAAATTATTGTTAAAAACGTCAAGAGGGAAACAGGGCACACGAAATCTGGAAGCTTCCACAATAATTTTTTAACTTCTTTAAAAAAAAATAAGCAGTTGAGTACCTCATGGAGCTAGTTGCTCGGAGCTATACCACGAAATTCATAAAACAGTAAACGCTTACATAACTTTGGTGGTAAGAAAAATTTCATCAGACATCTTTCTGTTCAAAATATTTTAAAATATGTGAAGAGATGATTTAACATCTTACTGATATATTACGTAGTACGTCAAAAATATATACGGGCGTAGCCAGGGGGGAGGCAAGGAAGGACAGCTGCCCCTAGATCCTTAAGGGCCTAAAAACTATAACAATAAAAAAATAAAAAACATGAATGGAATTTTTGTGAAGCTGTTCCCCCAGTTCAGAAGCAAGCTACGCTCATATATATTTAAATAAATGTGCTTTTGCAGATGTTTTGTCAAAGTCTTACTTGGCAGTTTCATTCCTAACCCGCCGAAGTTCCGACGAGATAGCATTGAAAATGCCAAGCGGAACCTTGAAGCGTCTGCAAAATTCCAAACGGAATGTAATAGCGGACGTATTTCCGAAATAACTTCTTTACACATTTCTCTATCTGTGAGTCACTATGGCGTAACACGTCTTATATATACATCTTTCTGTATAAAATATTTTAAAATATCTATGTAGAGATGATTTAACATTTAACTGACATATTAAGTAGTACGTCAAATATATATATATATATATATATATATATATATATATATATATATATATATATATATATATATATATAAGGCGGTCAACCTGTTAAGTTCATTGGCTAGGACCTTCTTTTGAATTTTAATATATATGAGGGTTCTACGTTTTTAGGCTGCTGATTTAAAATACAACATGGAATGAGGTGCGTAATGTAAGTAAGGATGAATATAGTGTTAAGGTTCCATTCAATCAAACTCTTACTGTAAGTTCATTAATAAATCTTTTCTGAGTCAATTTATCCAGATATTCTAAAAAAAAATTCTAAAAGGTAATCCAATTGATCTCCCTTCTACCTGTAACCACTCGAAAAAAACGTATCGCTTCCAGGAGAGTTAAATTCTTTAAAACTCATCAAGTTTGTTACTAATAGCTATGGCTATTGGCTATAAAGAGGCTCCTAATATGATGAGTTCACTCACACAGTTACTGATTTCGCGACTTAAATAATGCGTTTAACTGCGTCTCTCACAATTTGCTTTTAAAAAAACTAATATTTTTTGTAAATCAGCATCCAAGAAAATTTATATCCCCAAAATATTAAATTCCAACAGTGTTTTTCCACAAACTTTTTGTAGACGCTCGTTGCGACATACCCTGTATATTTTATTGTAAAATATGCTATAAAGAATCAATATATTTTAACACATTTTTTAATTTTCGCCCTTTGTAAAAAGTATATCGGTCAGAAAATACTTAAAACGCAGAAGCAAGGTAACTGTCGCACAACGGAGACAATACGTAGTTTTACCCAAATTCATTTTCTGGCCGCAATTTTCAAAGAATCACAATAATTTTTTTTTTTTTAATCTTCGTTCTTGGTTTCTCTATCGATCTGTGTCTGAGCGGATTTTTGATTATATACCCTGATTTTTACTAATTTATCACTATATATATATATTACTTTTTTCAAAAACACCTTTTTAGGAAATAAAATGAGTCTCAATCACCCAATTTTCAAGGAATCTTATTATTTTTTTTGATAACCTTCGTTTTTGATTTCTCTATCTTCTTCTTTCAATTCCTGTCCGTTCTGGATGTTGGCAACCATATTAGCTATCATCACCTTCATGACCGCGGCCCTAAACAGCTGGATGGTGGTCATTGAAAATCAAGTGCGAAGATTTTTGAGCCACGAAATCCTTCTTCTCCCCACGCGTCTCTTTCCACACACTTTACCTTGCAGTATATTCTGTAACAGGTGGAATCTGGTCCAATTCCTCATAATGTGGCCGAGGTATTGGAGTTTACTTTGCTTGATGGTAACTAAAACCTCTTTGTCCTTATTCATTCTTTGAAGAATTCTTTCATTTGTGGCTTGGTCCACCCATGGGACATCCTACGATATAGCCACAGTTCCAATCTCTTACCTGTTGCCTCTGTCAGGCTCCATGTCTCCATTCCATAAAACAAAATGGAGAATATGTAGCAAAGCAGAAACCTCACTTTCGTGTCCAGTGTCAAGTTATGGTTTTTGAATATTGAGCTCATTTTGGCGAATACTGCTCTAACCTTTTCAATACGGCTCTTTATTTCTTGCATGTGGTCCCATTGGTCATTGATGTTAGCACCTAAGTACGTGTACTTATTTACTCATTCAATATTTTTATGGTTGATTTCTAAATGACAGTTGAGCAACTTGTTCTTAACCATGATTTTGTTTTATTTATGTTAATACCAAGACCATATCTCTGTTGACTCTGTAACATCAGATCTTGCAGACTATGCAGGAAAAATGATGAGGTGAACGTTTCCCAAAACTTAAGGCTTTTAAACCAGGAACTCCAAGCCTAACATAACCTAATATAGCGAAGTTACATTAGATTATTTTAGGTCAAAGTTTGCTACATTAGGTTATATTAGGTTTGGAGTTCGCTATGTTAGGTTTGGTCTTAGCTATATTAGGTTATGTTAGGTTTGGAGTCTCTGGCTTAAAAGCCTTAAGTTTTGGGAAAGTTTATCTGATCATTTATTGAAAAATGAGTTCAAATCATGGTCGTTAATGAAAAATCCGCCCAGACAGGTTAGATAGAGAAATCAAAAACGAAGATTATAAAAAATATTATTGATATTTCTTGAAAATCGTGTGACTGACTCATTTTATTGTCTAAAAAGGTGTATTTTGGAAAAAAAATAAATTAGTAAAAATCATAGTAAATAATAAAAAAAAACCGCTCAGTGAGATCGATAGATAAATCAAGACTTGAAAATTGCAGCCAAAAAATGAATTTGGGTAAAAATTACGTATTGTCCATATTATGTGTCGCCCCACCCTCGCGTACATGTAAAGCTTCGACATACACACAACGATGTACCAATCTAAATTTTTTTTATAGTTCCCACTTTTATAGCTAAACTTTGGTGTATTATTTTAGTTTACTTGTAAAGCTAATTTATCTTTTCAATGAGCTCTCCGATAATAACCCTTTTTTTAAATGGCGTATAAAACTTTGTTTAAAGATTTTTAGATGCTCAGGTGACCAAACGTACTCTTGAGAAGCCCGGCAGATCTCGATAAAGGCCTAGAAGAAACAACTGCTATAAAAATGTTCGCAGCGATACCTTAAAGGTGTGACCGCGCGAAAAAAGTTTATGATATAATCAATTTAAGGCCGCCATACTGGCTAAAGGGCCTATTTGGGGTTTTCTGACATTTACATATAGGGTATCTTGAAATTCACTTATATAAACGCACCTCAAAACGGGAACAGAATCACCAAAAATATTTTCAGCGACACCACAAGGCGGAGTGCTTCAGGATAAATATCTTTTTTGAATATTTGCACAGTTATTTCATTTTTGACCTGAACTGTCCGATTCTCGGAACATGTTTCACTGTAAAACTGGTTTTAATTTGCCTTTAGAAGTTTACATCGACAAGAACACCACTAGGCCAATTAAAGTTATGAAGCTGAGCAGTACAAGAGCAGAAAATTAGTTTTTATTTATGTTTGATCCAATAAAAACGAAAAATTATTTTAAAATTCTAAAAAAATGACTATTCAAGATCCTATTTTTTTATTTTTATATTAAATTTTCTTCTCAGATCGTTTCATTAGTGAAGTCTAACATAGGAAATGCAAGTGTCAAAACTAAACGGCTACGTGGCAACTAGAAGTTGTAGATTCTATTACAACTATATTGGGTGTAAGTTTCAGACCCTTTTAATGAACCTGAACACCTTGCTTTAATTTCTTAGTTATTGTTCGGGATTATGGACAAATTTTAAGCATAAGTATTTATAGTTAAACATATAATAGGTTAAAAGAGTAGAACAGGGTATTGTTTGAAAAATATCACGTAATAAATCCTTTTCCATTTTCTAGCTTTTAACCTTTTCAAATTCTAACAGAAACAGCAGGTAGAGGAAAATGTCTGGTTTCAGTTATCATCATCTTTTTTTTTATTTCCCTAATGCGCGTGTGCGAAAAAGCGATTAACGTTAGTCTTGAATCGCTGTAAATTGCCCGCTCTGGGAGAAACTAAAGTGGGCTACACCCATTGAACACTTTCCATAAAAATATTTGTAGAATAGACTCAAGGCGCTAATGGTTGTTCGATGTTCCCAGCCTATGAAAAGCTCTCTTTGTTATGCTTGCAACGTGTCCATGCCAAGGGTTACTTGCTCCAGAATTAATGCCCAACAAATTGAGTGACGATGCTACAGGAATGGAGTACCCCGACGTAACTATGTCGGGTTCAGCAACTTTTTAAGAAAAAACTGCTGCCTGGGTTTTTGTAGCGTTAAATCCTACTTGGTTACTGTATCCCAAGAGGCCTTTGTTAAGTTGAAAGACTTCCTGCGTTCTGCGGATATTTATATGAGTTCAAAGTGAACGAAGATATAAGCGTATTGTCATGTGCAAAGTTGTAGATTGGAGTCCTGATCCTTTCTAGCTGATCGCTAATGTAAATAAGAAAGAGAGTAGGAGACAGTGTGGAACTTTGGGTCACACCGGCGTTGATAATGAAGTTGTCAAAAAGAAACCCGTCCTTCCTCTGCTCAGCTAATTTGATATCTCATCTAAAGCACCCATCATTAAATCTGTCGAATTGTAAGGCTTGGACTAATTTGTTCTTTGGTGTAAAAAAATTAAAACTGTATGTCTGTAAGGGAGGTACAGAGTAGTAAATCGCTTCCAATATGTTCACCTTACCTAATTGAAAGAAGAGTATCTTTTTTCTTTAAAAATCTCTAAAATGATAAAAATTTGAGGTGAAAATGAAGTAACTGAGAATTAAAAAACCAATCAAATGCAAGTTGGACTTGTGCAATTAGTGTTCCGTATCGTGATTGCCTTTAAAATAAAAAATTGGTTCCTTAATAGCCAATAAATGAATCTAGCTCACCAGTCATGATGATATTAGTGACTGCTCGGATCGTTTCGATATTTCATAGCTCTTGGTCCCAGTTGAATTCTCAACTTACCAAACCTTCACCATTCTGTCAAGCCACATAGTTTTTTTTTATACCAGAAAAATTCCCAAATGTAATGCACTGCTGATAATTCTCGCTTAACCTACACTTTATATAGACTACTCCAGAGTTTTTTCAAATTTTTTGATCTGTACTTTTCGAGATAGGGCGGGTAGACGGAGGTTTTTGGCCATTTTTTAAAAATAATACAAAGAAAAGTGTGCGCAAGTACTATATAATATATAAATTTATGTTAAATCGAAATGCTGATAATGCATACTTGAATTTTCCAATAAATAATAGTACCATGTTTTTCTCACCTGTCCTAAACAAGATATACTAAGTATAATAAGATCTTTAAAAAAATCAAATTCATTTGGAATTGAGGAGATTTCCAATGATGTATGAAAGTCCATTACTGACTTTATAGTAAAACCACTTTCGTACTTAATAAACATATCTCTGGAAGGTGCAACATTTCCAGATGTGTTTAAAACTGCTAGAATAATACCTTTATTTAAAAAAGACGATAGTATGTTGTGTGAAAATTATCGGCCTATATCTTTATTAAGTTCAATTCCTAAGGTACTGGAAAGGGTTGTTTTTGAACAAATAAGTAATTACCTAACAGTATTTCGAATTCTTACCGACTGTCAACATGGATTTAGGAAAGACAGGAATACATCTTCTGCAATACTGCAGTTTGTTGAAAGGCTTTATGAGCAGCTGGATAATAGTAAAAAGTGTTTTGGACTTTTCATGGACCTGAGTAAGGCTTTTGATTTGATCAGTCATAATCTATTAATATCAAAGATGGACAGATATGGACTAAGAGGTAATGTAAGTGACTGGTTACAGTTCATATCTAAAAGGTAGAGATCAAGTTGTAGATATTGATGGAGTGAGGTCGAATGGAATGAAAGTTTCTACGGGTGTTCCACAGGGGTCCATTCTCGGACCGCTGCTTTTTAAATTTTTGTAAACGATTTACCGAATATTGTTAATGACCAAAGTAATTTAACCATGTTTGCAGACGATAACAGCTATGTATGCTGTGACAACACCACTGCTTTGGCTATAGATAAATTGCAGAATATGTTAAGAGTTTTTAAACAGTAGTTCAAAACTAATATGTTAAGTCTTAATGCTGAAAAGACTGTTTTTATAAAGTTGAAAAAGGTGTTGAAAGTTTTCTGATTAGGACTGACATAACCGGATATTCTACTGCTCAGGTAACGGAGACTAAATTATTAGGTGTCTATATAGACAACAGTTTTAAATTGGGGATGTCATATAAATGAATTATGCAAAAGGCTTTCATCGGTGTGTTTTTGTCATTTTTCGATTAAAAAGTGTCATTAACTTTAATACAATAATGTCTTATTACTATGCACATTTTGTGTCTCGATTGAAATATGGCCTAATATTTTGGGTGCTTCCCCTAATATGGTCAGAGTATTTAGAATGCAAAAAAGAGCAGTTCGAAATATTGCAGGTGTCAGATCAAAACATTCATGCCGTGAACTTTTTAAAAAATTTGCTATACTCCCTATTACAGCGGCATAAAGCTTTTTAATAGTCTGCCGAGTAGTATTAAATCTTTAAATTTAAGTATGTATAAGAAACTAATATCAAGATTGCTAATTGAGAATGTCCCTTATAGCACTAAGGATTTTTTTCTGATTGAGAACTTTATATGATAAATGTTTGTATGTAAGCTAGAGTATGTGTAATTGTAACTTTTTGGATCTTTATATTATAAATATTTGTATGTAAGCTACAGTACGTGCAACTGTAAAGCTTTTTAGATCCTTATTTTCACAGGATGTATACATTCTGTGACTTGACTTGACTTTTTCTATACCTTGTATCAGGTCTCATGAAATAAAAGTTTATTTATTTATTTCTTTTATTTTATATTTCTGAACTAGTGTTTTCACAAGCTTTCAGTTGATACCCCACTCAAAGACTTGGTAAAATTTTTTTCTTTTCACTTCTGATTTCACTCCCCAAAACTAACCCCTTAAGGCAAAATTTAACTTTCAAAACTACACGGCCCTGATTGTGAAAAATTTCACCTTTCTATGCCAAATAGTTTCGGAGAAAATCGGGTGTAACCAAAGGACAGACAGACGGACACCAAAGTGGTCCCATAAGTGTTCCGTACGGAACACTGAAAAGTTGGAGCTATATTTACCGTCAGCACTTGTCATTGTGACATTAGAAAAAATAAATTTATTAAAAATACTTATATTATGGTGCATACCAATTTTATAAAGGACATCAAACCTCGTGTCTTATCGTTAACTAGTTTGGGGATACTCTGTGTATAAATATCTTTAATGTATGGAATTAACCAATATTTGATGGAAATCCATTCTAAATGAATAGGAATGGAACGAAGTTTTTGTCAACATTTCCACTTTATTTTTATTAATGTGTCATCTTTCAGATAACTTAGAACTATTGACTACCGAGTAATCTTAAGTCATCTGGAGAATACAGAGTACCGTCAAAACGATCGACCAATTAATTAAAATAAAGCGGAAATCTCAACAAAAAGACATTTTTTATTATTTTTTTTTACAAAATTTAGTTCTTCGAATACAATAAAATTTAGTTATTTAGATCATGTGTTAGTTACCTCTCACAACGTTCTTATTGCAATTTCTTCCAGGCCAATGTATTTTTTTTTTTTAAGTTTCTCTGCCAGCTTATTATGAGCTATGAAAGCAGAACTGACATAAATCAAACGTCAATTCAACATTTATCCGATCTAGAATACGTAAAACTATAAAATCCCCAACCACACCCCAAGTCAAGTCATACCCGAGGCCCCACCGGGTCCCTCCCATTCGATGAGGCACTCAACTTTTCCCGTGGGGCTCACCCTTTTACACCTTATAGTGAATCTTTCTCCTGCCGCGATCCTATTGGCAGCTCCGAAGTACATATTGACGGACGATTTTAAATCTTCCATGTCGATGTCTGGTTCAGTCTTTGCAGGGCTGGGTTTTGATGTTGGTTGTTTCGGAGGCGTGGGGGCTGGAGTGGGGTCCTTTTCAGGAGGCTTCTCGGGGCGTTGGCGGAGACGACGTGCGTGCGTATTAAGGGTATAATCTATGTGGTTACCTGTTATGAAAAAAATACTATTTTTATCGAAAGTCTGACTAACTATCTATATATATATATATATAATATATATATATATATATATATATATATATATATATATATATATATATATATATATATATATATATATATATATACAGTGGCGAACAAAAGTATGGAAACATTTAAATTCCCATCTCTAGTGTTAACATTTAAACGGTTTACAATTACAATATTTATTTATTAATCGTGAACATTTTGAAGAGTAAAACAGTTATTGGTTATTAGAAATATGCTTAGTTTTTAACGTAAATTATGCACAAACAAAAGTATGGAAACATTTTTGTTATAAAATAAAAATTCCACTAAGACGACTAAGATGTCGAAAATATTTAATATTTAGCAGGATATCCTTTTGCGTCAATCACTGCTTGACATCTTCTGCCCATAGAGTCAATAAGCCTAGCACAAACATCGGGTGATATTTTTTCCCATTCTTGTTTTAATGCGATCCAAAGTTCGTCCCGGTTTTTTATAATTCTTTTCCTAATTTGTTTATCCAGAGAGTGCCAAAGATTCTCTATCGGGTTCAAATCAGGTGATTGTGAAAGCCAGCGCATCATCCGAATCCTTTATTCAGAAAACCAATTCTTGGCCAAGCGAGATGCCACGACAGTCGCAAATCTTCTTCGTAAGGAATCAAATTATTTTCCAATATTTCAAGATATATTTGAGCATCCATTCTGTCATTTATCTTTGCCAATGGCCCCGTGCCAGACCGTCGAAAACAACCCCATACCATGATATTTCCACCACCCTGTTTGACAGTAGGTATAAGGTACTTTGGGTCATATCTTAGACCAGGTCTTACATAACCAGTAGAATCACTTCCAAAGAGACTGAACCTACTTTCATCAATAAAGATTACTAGAGACCACAGATTTTGAGTCCAGTCTTTATGTTCCTTAGCAAATTTCAATCTCTCCTTTCTGTGACGCTTTGTAGGGAGTGACTTTTTAACAGCACGCCTATCATGAAGATTTTCAGATAACAGACGACGCTTAATAGTCATGTCTAACACCAATAGACCCTGATATTCCTGCCTTAGCTCTTTAATAATATCAACTGCAGTTTTCTTGAGATCATTTTTCGCTTTTCGAATTATAATTTCGTCTACTCTCTTACTTGTTTCTCGAGGTATACCACTTTTAAATGCCGGAGCAACAGTGCCCCTTCTCGAGAACTTCTTAACAATTTTGCTGACAGTGACCCTATGCATGTTTAAAGATTTTGCTTCTTTCCACTTTGATATAGAGAAATAATTTTACGTTTCAGATCTGAACTTTAATATTTGCACTTTGGCAAAAACCGCACTCTTAAACAATGCTACTAAATACTTCGTATCAACAATAACGTACTCCTAAAGCAGAATGATAAAATTATTTCAATGCTTTCGATAGGGACAAAACGCGTTTCTTAAAAACCTTATCTACCAGAAAAGGTAAAGATAGTTTTTATGGTCAGTAATAAAATTCTATAAAGAAATTGTCAACGATTAGTTTTTTTTATTCCTAAATGACATAAACGGTTGTGCACGAGCCTGAAATAATGTTACCGTGTCCGTAACTATCTAAACTACAACTCGCCGCGTGGAATAAACTTCCCTCCTGCAGACCTAGGAAAAATCTATTATCCATCCATCCGATTAAGATTCCCTTTGGAACCTTCTGAAAAACTCGAAAATTAATTTTAGGAGGGGCGTCTTCGGTTCAGCCACTATATATATATATATATATATATATATATATATATATATATATATATATATATATATATATATATATACGAGGCTGGTTTGACTAGTCCGTGCAAAGTCCGAGAGATGGCACCACCGCGCGTATCGAGGTCATGTTTAGTTTAGCATCTCACGCACACCAAGTTGGTCATTATGGTGACTCTGCACCTTCGATTAGAACAGTTTATAAATGGTTTCAAAATTTTCGGACTGGCCATATGGGCACAAGTGACGCTGAACGTTCTGGACGGCCTGTGGAGGTTACGACTCCAGAAATCATTGATCAAATCCATGATATGGTGATGGATGACAGAAGAGTTAAGGTGCGTGAGATTGCTAGTGCTGTGGGCATCTCGACTGAACGGGTACATAATATTTTACATAAACATTTGGACATGAGAAAGCTATCCGCAAGATGGGTGCCGCGATTTCTCACGCTTGACCAAAAACGGAATCGTGTGAAGTGTTGCAAGGATGGTTTGCAGCTGTTCCAGAAGAATCCGGAGGACTTTAAGTGTCGTTTCGTCACTGTGGATGAAACATGGATACATTACTATACTCCTGAGACCAAACAACAATCTAAACAATGGGTTACCAAGGGGGAATCTGCACCAAAAAAGGCGAAAGACCGTTCCTTCGGCCGGAAAGGTTATGGCGACTGTCTTTTGGGATTCGCAAGGGATAATCCTCATCGACTATCTGGAAAAGGGTAAAACTATTACAGGTGAATATTATTCATCGTTATTGGACCGTTTGAAAACCGAGCTGCAAGAAAAAAACGCCCGCGATTGGCCCACAAGAAAGTCCTTTTCCATCACGACAACGCACCAGCACACACCTCAGCAGTTGTGGTCGCAAAATTAATGGAAATAGGATTCCAACTCGTTTCACATCCCCCCTATTATCCAGACTTGGCTCCCTCGGACTACTATTTGTTCCCCAATTTGAAGAAATGGCTGGCGGGACAAAGATTTTATTCAAACGAGGAGGTGATTGCAGACACTAATGGATATTTTGCAGACTTGGACAAATCCTATTATTCGGAAGGGATCAACAAACTAGAACATCGTTGGACGAAGCGATAAGCCTAAAAGGAGACTATGTCGAAAAAATAAAAAAGGTTTACCCCAAACACATAAGTAGTTTTTATTTTTGCACGGACTTTTCAAACCAGCCTCGTATATATATGATGGGCAATCTTAATAAAAATTTGATTTTAATTCAACTTACGCTACCCACTCTACAGCTTTTTATAACAATTCGCGTTTGTAATTAAAGAGGACTACCATTTTACAACGCTGTAAATAAATTATTTGTCTGTGTTGATTAGTATTATCAATCTAACCAAATTACGGTTGCTATAACATCTTCTCTGCGATCTTTTGTTTACGTGTTGTAAAATTGTGCTTTTCTTAATTGTAAACGCCCATATCATCTTAAGATATTTAGCCACTAATATTGTTGATAACACCGTAAAATTCTGGTTGCTAAAAACATTCCACCTGCGCTCTTTTGTTTATAGTGTTGTAAAATCGTATCTTCTTTAATTACTGACGGGAATACATAACCTGCATAATTCTAAATAGAAATTTATGTTTAATTCAACTTATTACCCATTCTACAGCTTTTTATTACAATTTGCGTTTGTAATTACGAGGACTACCATTTTACAACACTGTAAACAAATTATTTGTCTGTTTTGATTAGTATTATCAATCTCGCTACGTTACGGTTGCTGTAAACATCTTTTCAGTGCTCTTTTATTTACAGTATTGTAACATTGTGTTTTTCTTAATTACAAACGCCCATATCATCTTATCATATTTACCTACTATAAAACACTATATAATTTTCAAATCTCCCTTGTATCTTTCGTTTCTTATTCGAAGTTTGGCTAATTTATAGATAGATGGCGCAACAATCATTATACTTCTGACTGTTCGCTTTATTTATTTCTTAAATTGCCGACGCAAATAAAATCTTATTAAAAAAGGGTGTTTGCCTTTTTATGGCACACGCGTCTTCAGGGCGCGTGGGGTATGGTAATCAAGACATACCCAGCACGTAATTTTTGTTACTATGGGGCTGTTTTTTGGCACTGAACCGAAAACGCCCCTCCTAAAATAATTTAAAAGAATTTTCGAGTTTTTCAGAGGATTTTAAATGGAATCTTATCGGATGGATAATAGATTTCCCACGTCTACAGAAGGGAAAGTTCATTCCCACGCGGCGAGTTGTAGTTTAGATAGTTACGGACACGGTAACATTTATTTCAGGGGCCGTGCACAACCGTTTATATGTCATTTTGTACCTTCCATATAAGGGTTTTTCTTTTCAAAATAAAATTACTATTTGAAAGGTCTTGTGTTAACATCTCCTACTTTCATTCCGAAGCGATTGGAACACCGTTTCAAAAACAAAGTGGTTTTTGAGTTATTTCAGATGACTAATGAAATCCTGTAAGTGATATATATTAAACACCACTCTTACCTATTTGTGTGTTGGCATCTGAAAGGCCTAATTGGCAGAAACGGTGGCAGTTTTGCTGGCAGTTTGACCAATCCCATAATTCGCCACGTTGTTTCTATTCCTTCTGAACCTCTTTTTCCTTTTTATTTCCCCGTTTGGTCCTATTACGATGTCCTTTTCGCTCAGCTGTCGTTTCATTGGTCTCATTATGGTTGGCCTGAAACAATAGCGGAAAATTTAATCTAATTTTTAAATATGTTTTCATTCATTTTTTTTTTTAATTCTAGTCTATATAGACTTCAACATCTATGGATTATCAAATTGGTGTTTTTTAAATTCTAGTTTTGAGATAATTTCTCGAGACTGCGAATTACACAGTCCCCTCTTCTAACCAAGTTGTACGTCCTATAAAGTCAGTCATTCTGTCATATTAATATATACCACATTTCATCACTTTATTAATTTCTTTTCCAAAATATCAACAGTGTACACTCGGTCAAGTAGAACTTGTCGCGCATGTTCATTAAAAAATGCATTTATTTAAAAGTTTTTTACATCATTCGACAGTCCCCATCAGCGTCCATGATCGCCTGGCATCTTCGGGGCATACTTTCGACGAGATTTCCCTCGTATTCAGCAGTTTTCCAAACTGCCCGAATTGAGCTGCCAGCTACTTCACTGTATACACCTTTTTACGACGAAGCTTTTACTTGATATTATGACCACACGTTCTCGATTGGGACGGCCAGTCTAGTGTGACGATACCGGATTTCCCTTTCCACTGGTTACACGTTTTACTCCGATGTTTGGGATCGTTATCCTTTTGAAGAACACCTTTTGTAAATCTGGAGCACTTTTTCAGCGTTTAAATTGTAAAAAAAAAGGCAAAGAGAAGAGTCTCCAAATACCTTTTCCCGAAAGACATTCCCAAAAATGGGATCTTTACAGGGTGTTTTCAAGGTGCGCTCGATCAGTCGGTTAGTGGAAATTGACTAGGTTCTTGGGGTAATAACATAACCCCCAAAATGAAGCGTCATCGGAAAAAATTATTGTTCCAGTCTCGTAGTCTCGATTTATGTTGTCCTCTGCCCACGCGAGTCGTTTCTTTCTGTTTTTCGCTCAGCAATGATTTTTGCTTTAGTTTTTGCGCCCCTTGGTGCAAAGTTACTTGAGGATTTCAGGAAAACATGTTAATAATCATGTTTTCGTTCTTGCTCCGACCCTTTTCCTCTCAAATCGCGTTCCAGTAGAATGCCCTCGACTTGCCCATTTACTTAGCAGCCGCTGTACGCGTCATTTTCGTATAAGGTTAAAAATGAGTCTCTTTCCACAAAGCGTTGTTTGCAGGTGTGCCAACAATAACCTCAGAAGAAAAAAGGAATTTCTTTTACCGATTTCAAGTTCTTACTTGACCGTAGAAACACCCTTAGATGTAAACTTTTCAGTAAAACAAACGACTTACCGGGTATCACAGTCTTTAAGAGGCAGAGGCAGTGTTATTTCCTTTCCTTTCTTCTTCTTATTCTGTTCATCGTTTCCCACCCTCAAAAGAGCTAAGAAAGGATTATTTTTCCCTTCGAAATCTTTTGGAGGAGGAATAATCTGGTCCAAGGTGCTTTTTGACGATGTCTCATCGCTGGAAGTGTCACAAGGAGTGTTCAGTTCCAAGTCCATGAGGTTTTGTTTTTTAATTGGGACTATCTGAAAGCACAAAAGAATAACTAAAATACAGTCTGTCAAGTAAGAACGGGACCGCGATAATTCATTTTTGGTAGATGAGATGCTAGCGATTCAACAAAAAATCGGTAGAGGGAACCTTTGTCTACGACGTATTTTAGTAAAAGTATCAGTTGACTCCGAACTTTCGACGAAATCACGTAAAATGTGCGTCGGTTCGAGGCAATCTTTCTTTATTCCTATCCAAAAGGACCTAAAATAACATGTCTCACGGCCGCTAAATATATTAAAAAGTCGGTATTGTTTGTGAAGAAGTGGGTAAATCATTTTAACGATACGAAGAATGTTGACCACTTGCCAAAACGTGGCTCCGTAGTCGCTCCGAAAGTCGAAAAACGAATCGAGTCTTTGTTTTCAGGGATCCGAAATTGACGCTGCGTCAAGAAGCGTCCTATGAGACAATTGGAAAGGCAAACGATCGATCGGGACGACAGAATTCTTGGCTGAGGGACATGAGAAAGTGGTTTGGATGTGCTTCGAGTGATTTTTTTTCGAGCAGCAGTTTCTTAAGTTCGTTTAGCTATATGGATAGACAAACTTCGTCAGGAAACGGCGTCGTACGAAGATGTAAAAAACTTTTAAATAAATACATTTTTGTAATGAATAATGCGCGACACGTTTTTACTTGACCCACTGTTCATATTATACTATCAACAAACACACAAACAAATGATCGTGCACCTCAATTGAGAGACAGAAATAATTATTCTGCAAAGCAAATTTACAGCACTGTGTTGTATCTTCGCCAAAAAAAGGTAAAACCGCTTTAGAAGCCAATGCTAGTTAACATTATATTAATGAAAACAGGAATTACTTTTTTCTTTACACTCTAGACATAGGTTTACTATTTGTAATAAATAATTAAATTTAGAGTGGACAATTCCCCGTAATTAAGTAACTGGCATATTAAATAATTATATATACCAGGTGTACAAGTATGAAATGCGGATTTCAGACAACAGATGGTGCACCAATGCAGTTTGTGCTATAAAGATTTGGCACTGCGCCATTTTGTTGTGTCATCAACAAGTGTCAGACGCGCACGAGTGTTAAATTGAAAAGTGTGTGCATAGTGTTGTGTTGTTGTGTTCAATACGTCGAAAATTCATACAGAACAAAGAGTTTTCTAACATCCAATCCAATATTTCGATCAATAACGACCTGGGAATGAAAAATACTGAGTTTATTAGATACTTTGAGAATGCCCACAAAAAAATGGGCAACGCCAAAAACGGCAGTAAAGACTAAATAAAAATAAAATAAGTTGTTTTAATAAGTAGAACCAAAATCCTAAGAAATAAAAAAAAACAGAATCATATATATCGAGAAGGTTCAAGAGAAAAGAAATTTTATAGTGTATATATATATATATATATATATATATATATATATATATATATATATATATTATATATATATATATATGGGGTGTTATGAAATTCACTGCATATATTGAAATTTGCGCCTCCTTGTAGCAAGGCATTTGAATGGGTTTCTTTTAAGCAAATTTAATAATAAAACATACTATAAAAATTGTTACCTTTTAAAATCATTGCTTTCTGAAACCAAATATTAATTACACAAGTTTTTCGTTTCAATTTTTTTTTAATAAGTAAAAAATTTTAACATTTGTAAGCCGCTAAAATTTTATTTCCTTCATTTTAAAGAGGACAGTCTCAATTTATTAATCCTGTCCTCTTTAAAATATGAATTTATTTAAAAAATTATTTAGGTAGGTTTTAAAGTCATTTACTTTGTTCAAGTTTCTTCTAAAGGTTACTCGTCAAATGCCGAAAAGAAATTCTTGCTTTTATATGGTGCGATGCCGACTTCAAAGGATTTTGTTTTTGGGCGTCTGCTGCCTGTTCATAGCTTTTTAGTTTAAGTTGTTAGAGAGTTGGGTAAATGGTATTAATTTTTATGTTTGAGTTTTCTTTTTTTTTTTTGATTCCATCTTTTTTTAATGATGTTTTTACCTTTTTTCAGTTGTATTTTTCCTCGGTTTCGTTGGTAATAATTCTTCCAACATATTTTTGTAAAGACCTGGATGTAATTTCCCACAATTTTTGTACGGTATTTTTTGTAGTATTGGGCATAAAGATTTTAATTTTTTTTTTAAAGCTTTAGGTTAAAACCCGGAAGTTGGCGGTTTCACTGTTTAAATGTGGCAATCTATCGAAGACATTGTTCCAACCATTTTTCTGTTGTTGAAATAGATTAATTGCCGACAGGTTTAAAAAAAAAAAAAAACGTCCAGTGGCTGAAGCTGGTGAATAGTAAGGCCTGGCAGTTGTAACATTAACCTTTGTTATATTCAACGCTTCCAGGTGCTTCGAATGCGTTTTATTTCCATCAAGCAGAAGTAACACTTTATTTTCAGGGGTTGGCTTTACGACGCCTATAAAATATTTTAATCTATATTACAAATAAGTGAGAGTTAATACAGCCAGTGTCTGGAATGGTGACAACACACTCAGAAGGTGTGCCACTCCCCAATTCAGGATTTTGTCTCATTCTTTTGAACAACAATGTTAAATATTTTTGTAGACGAAAATGTATTTTTATCTACGATTTTTCAGAGGGTCGATTTTCCCTACTCTTCTCTACTTGAAAATAGGGTGTTAACGGGATTGACTTGTTCTTCGGAGTTCCAAGGAATTATTTCCTTTCAATGTCAGCCTTTCATGGGTTTTTTAATGATTTGGTTAAAAGAGAGTTTTGCCCCCTTTTTTTTCAAAAAATTTTTGAATTTGTCAAAAAAGATGTGCTCCTACCGGGCCCCACGAGTCACCTATTTCAATATATGCAGTGAATTTCACACACCCTATATATATATATATATATATACTATATATATATTTATATATATATATATATATTATATATATATATATTTCGGTTGGAGGACTTAGATCGTCTAGTAAGTGCTTTGCTCTACTCGGGCGTACTATCCCTGAATCATACATATTTCGGTCTATATCAAAGCTCTTCGGTCAGCCTAGGTGAAGAGGCAAATCGCAAACATTCAGTAACAGCTGTCGAGATTTAAGAAGTGTTCGCACAAAAATACCAGTAATCAACAAAGCTCTGCGCCATCCTGTGTGAAACCGCTACATTAAACAGCAAAATCCATCAGGAAAAGAGATTTAGTACTTTTGGTATTAGAAGTAGGGTACTATATCGCCATTGAATGAATAGCAGTAACCGTAAAAATAGAGTATTAATACCGCTATTAGGTTTTTAGCGATAATTTTAAAAATACATATCAATATAAGCAGGAAGGCGCCGAGGTGTGTTGGCTACTGGCACTTTCGTGTGTATGCTTCTTAAATTTCTCCTGCAGTTACTGTGTGTTTGCAATTTGCCTCTTCACCTAGGCTCTGACGAGCTGTGATATGGAGTGAGACATGCATATCCTAGTTTGGTGATTCTTAGATGGCACGCCCGTACTTTTAATGTAAGAGCAGAGCACTTACTTGACAGTCTTGGTTCGCTAAGTCAATATACATCTTTCCTTTCCTATACAGTTTCACGAATGGGTAAGTATTTGCTTTAGAATAAATAATTTTAAACTTCACTGACTTTGGCATGATTAGATCCCTCCGAGAAGTCATTACTAAAATCAGACTGCATAGACCCTCCTCCCGTAGAAGCAGGCGGAGTGGGCGGGGCGGACACGCTTGTAGGCGGCGTCGGCGGCAACTCTCCCCCAACTGCTGACTTGCTTTTTACCTCTCCATTCGCTTGCTTTGTTTCTGTACCACCCACCGCAGTCTTACCACGTCCATCACTACTCGTTTGTACTTCCGCTGAGTTTTCGTCTTCTTTTTTCATCGTTACCAAACGCCGTGGTCTTTTCAATATGCGATCTCTTTCTCTGTTAGTCATGGCCAGGAGTTTTTTCCGACGTTGTAAGCTCATCTTCTTGAAGGGAGCGGATTTTTTTTTTTTTTTTTTTTTTTTTGCGCAACCCGCACCGAGATACTGATCCTTACTATGGGGGTACTTGACGGTCGTAGCTGGAGGCGGTAGAACCTATAAAACGTTATTTAACTGAGATCCTGACGTGTAAAAATATTATCTCAAGAAAGAAATGACTCAATTAAGTTTATCTTAAGTTTACAAGAAACTAAAATAAAGATACAAGAGTACAATTGAATATTAAATATTTAACACATCGGTCTAACCTTATATTTTAGCACATTCTACCGGTAGAAGCGTACGAGGGTAGTTCAATAAGTATCCGTGTTTGAAGACAGATGGCGTTGCCTTAGCTTAGTTGAGGTTACCATCGTGTGCTCTCTGATAGAGGACACCAAAAAAATATGACGCTGATTCATAGGTTAGTTTGCATTTGGTTTTCAACTTCGAAGCTGTGTTTGGAGCAATTTAAGCGAAATCCGAAGGACCAAGCAACAATCAAAACAATAGGTTACTTCCGGTAAATCTGATCCAAAGAAGACGGTTCCATCGGCCGGAAAAGTTATGTACGGAGTTGTCACCGCCAAACTACATGAATTGCTGCCGCATCCCCCGTATTTGCCCGATCTGGCTCCCTGCGATTTCTTCTCGTTCCCAAACATGAAGAAATGGCTCGAAGGAAAAAAATTCAGCTCAAATGCGGAGGACATCGCCCAGGCAGAAGCGTATTTTGGGGGAGTTGGACAATTCCTATTTTTTGGAGGGGTTAAAAAAATGGCAAGGACGTTGGGAAAAGTGTGTATACCTAAAAGGGCAGTATGTTGAAAAATAAAAAAATGTTTTGAAAAAATGGCGTCTTCAACCCTAACACGGGTACTTATTGAACCACCCTCGTATACTTATAACTCATGGAAATTTCTTGAATATTAAAGTCTGAAGTGGATTGTAAATAAATTTGGCTCATGGTATATATTATTTTATTTATTAATAAACATAGTGGCGTAGCAAAATAGGTAGAGTTTCATTTTTTCACTGTAATTTTTACTGAAAAAAGCTAAATCATATTATCACAATAATGTAGAGTAGTCTCAAAACTGTTGTCGATTGTGTATAGTAACTTGTTAAATGATTTTATAGGTTGGACGTATCAGGAGTCACATCATAATGACGCCCCATATAAAATCGTACGAGTTACTCTACGAGAGGATAAAAAAAGCGTCGAAAATTATTTTTTCTTTTACTTACTCTTTCTTCTTTTTCTATTTCTGGACTAGGGCACGGCGACTCCGTCTCGCTGTGATTGGCCGATTGCTGGTAAGCTACGCCTAACATGAGATTACGCATTGCTGCGTCACAAGGTACTATTTTACGCCGTGTGTGGAAGGTGGTGGTGTCAGGAATTGAAGTCGCCTAAAAAACTCAAATTTATGTTTTTTTTTTTACAGTCAGAATCGCCTAAAGGGTTAAGTCCACCCCAGGTCCCAGGAAAAAAGAAATTTTTTTTCAAGAGTGTAATAAAAGCAGCCGAAAATTTATTAGACAAGTATTTAAGTGTATATTTTTTTACCTTTCTAATACAAAATGGCCGCTTCAGAATCCAAGACCACAAGGCATCTTTTATGCGAGTCCTGAAACGGGCGAACCGATTGCTCCCGTAGATTTCAACCTGCTCCTTTTTTTATAAACAATTTTTCTTGTAAATTTTGGATGAAAAACGTAATTTTTTTTCAAATGTGCACCATTTTTTGAAAAAACTGATATTTTCTAAATGAAAACTACGGGAGCAATCGTCTCGCCCGTTTCATGCCTCGCCTAAAAGATGCCTTGTCATCTTGGATTTTGAAATGGCAATTTTTCATTAAAAGAAAGATAAAAAAAATATTTTTGTACACTTAAATATTTGTTTAATAAAGTACATCAAATAAATTTTCGATTGCTTTTATTATTCTCTTGAAAAAAATTCCAGAAAATAGCTTTTTTTCCTGGAACTTGGAGAGGCCTTACCCCTTAAAATGCACTGACTGGAGTGTGTTCAAATGAAATTGTACCTTATTATCAGACCTAGTTTCAGAGATATTCATATAGCCCAAAATAAATGGAGCCACCCCTGTACCTCAATACCATATTTTATTTAAAATTAGACCTAGACTTACGTTCTCCTATATTAAAAATTAGCTTTAAAAAACCCTTACCTATTACCCTGCCATAATTCTCTCAATTCTGCCTCCGTGATTCTTCTATTTGGAGGAGGTAATACGACACACGGCGCGGAGGTGGTAATCTGACTCTCAATCCCCATATGGTGGTGCGTTTTTTAATTTCCCTTCCGCACTTGAAGCGGTTTCTGTTGTTCGTTAATATGGAAAGTATGTTATCCCGGCGCTCGGCTTTTGTTACATTGGCCATCTTAAGGGAGAAAAATAAAAATAGGAAATTATAAAAATGGAACCACATTAAACATATCAACCATATTATCAGCTGTGGAAACATGATGAAAACATAGCCTGGGGTGGAGCATATAACAATAACACAACATTACTACAGGCATTGTAGAATAGGTTGTTAAAAAATAATCAACAAAACCAACTTTACTATTCAGAAAAATCCATTGAACTTGTAACAACTATTTTACATATGAGTCACTCCAATATCAGTATCTCATTTTACGGAATAATTTTATCACATCAAACAGCAGGGCAAGAAAAAATGGTACCTAATATTACCAATTAGCAACAAGAATTATTTTCTAAGGGCTTTAAGAACTTTCAATAGACTGCTGAATGAAATGAAATCACTAGATGATAAAAAAGAGTACATTCAAAAGTAAACTAAAAAGCTGGATTAGACGCAATATATAAGGAAATATTAAATTATTGGTATATTAAAATATACCAATATTTTAGTTTATACCTTATAATTTTTATTTACTTTGTATTTAGTAAGGTCCGACCGAAGCTTCGGCCACCTTCGGACAAAAAAGCACCTTCGGCCACACATTCAGCTTCTGCCAAAAAACAGCCGAAGGTTTGGCCGAAGCCGAAGGAAAGACGAAAACTAACGAACTATTACGAATGATCTCAGTGCAGCAGATCTATTATTTGAATAACTGCAGAATATTTTACGTTAATTAAGATGATTGAAGTTCGTCTTTTTTTATTCTGTTAAATAAAAATGACAATATTATTATATATAAGGTCACATAAGATAAAAATAATGTGTGTTTCGTTGACCAAAGCTATAACTCATTAATTAATAATTTACTCTGAGACAGATTCTAATCTAATTAAGACTGCTGCTGTTAAATTTTCTTATAAATTTTTTTTATTGCTGCTAAATAATATCATTTGCTTTGGCTGCCAGGTGTACAAGTATGAAATGCGGATTTTTTTTCCAAAAAAACATGTTAAATTCGAAGAAGAATGATAAAAGTGCTTTATTCAAAGTATGCTCCATCGCTTGTTATACATTTTTCCCATTTTCCGGACAATTTGTGAATACCACGCCAGTAAAAAACTTCCCCTTTTGCTGCGAACCATTCATCCAGCCATTTTTTCACATCTTCGTACGAACCAAAGCGCTGCTCAGCAAGTGCGTGACCCATCGATGCGAACAAGTCGTAATCGGAAGGAGCCAAGTCTGGTGAGTAAGCCGCATGGGGTAGAACTTGCCAGCTGAGTGCTTCCAACGTGTCGCGAACTGGTTTTGCCGTATGTGATGGAGCAATGTCATGAAGAAAAATGACTTTGTGGTGCCTCTTTCGGTATTCTGGCCTTTTTTTGTTGGTAACGTTTAGTATTAACCGTTTCCCCAGGTTTTAACAGCTCATAATAGACCACGCCCCTCTGGTCCCACCAAACACAGAGCATCGTCTTTTTGCCAAAGCGATTCGGTCTTGCGGTCGATGTGGATGGTGCGCCTGGGTCTACCCATGATTTTTTGCCCTTGGGATTCTCAAAATAAATCCACTTTTCATCCCTTGTAATTATACGATGCAAAAAACGACTTCCTTTTGTACCGAGCGAGTAAAATGTCACACGTGTTTTTGCGCTTTTCCATATGCCTGTCGTTCAACTCATGTGGTACTCATCTACCGGTCTTCTGAATCTTTCCCATCTCTCGCAGCCGATTGGAAACAGCTTGTGGACTAACGCCTAATTGCTCGGCGAGTTGTTTTTGTGTTTGCGAATCATCTTCGTCCAACAATGCTTGCAATTCCACATCTTCGTATTTTTTTTGGCGGTTTTCCACGTTCCTTGTCTGCAACATCGAAGTCACCACTTCAGAGAGTCAACCAATGAAACGCCGAAACCATCGTTTACACGTATCTTGCGATGGAGCATGTTCACCATAAGTAATCGGTATGATTCAACAGCAGTTTTCTTCAAATGAAAACAAAAAATTAATGCTGTCCGCGAATGCTGTTTGTTCGGTATAAATTTGGACATATTGAACACAACACTATGCACACACTTTTCCAATTTATCACTCGTGAGCGTCTGACACTTGTTGATGACACAACAAAATGGCGCAGTGTCAAATCTTTATAGCACAAACTTCATTGGTGCACCAACTGTTGTCTGAAATCCGCATTTCATACTTGTACACCTGGTAAATTGCACTGTTCAAAACCTGTCTTGGTACTATGGTACTGTTATATTTAATTTCAATAAATAAATATGAGTTTATCATTTCTGAAAAGGTGTAATTTATTTACTTAAAGTACCTTAATATTTACAATTATTATCAACACTACATAAAACACATAAAACAAAATAACAGTACAGAATTTGCATTGTTATGTATACCTTTTAGCCATTGTTCTAAGATTTCTAAGTCGGACTGAACCTTCAGCTTCGGCTTCGGCCGAAGGTTATGCTAGGAGCCGAAGAATCGGCCTCGGCCAAAAAACTGACCTTCAGTCGGACACTAGTATTTAGTTTGTAATTATTTTGTAAGTATTTTCTTGTAATCGAACCACTATCCACATATAGAGAGCATGTTCCCTCCGTGGAATTTTACTTGATGTAAATTGTGGATGAAATAAATAAATAAAAAATTATTTACCTTTGGTGCTAGCTGTAAGGCATGCCAGTTATCATTAATATAAGATATCACAACGGTATCCAAATCATAATACTTCTTGCAATGATGAACTGTCAGATTGAAGAGCATTAAATGTACCAAATCAACCCACTTCATCTCCAATCGCCTGACGAATTCTTTACCGTGGTTACAGATCGCGCAGACAAATACGTAGAATCTAAAAATGTGTTTCCACAAATTACAATGTTATTATTGTATTGATAAGCGAAAAGTTTGTAACATAAAGGACAAACTGTTCTCACCTGTCGCCACAATACAAAGGATACTGAAGGTTATCTATGCATTTCTCGTGAAACCACTGCTTGCAGCGCCCGCACTGCAACATTTGCTTGTACCATTCTCCATTGCCACCGCAATAACAGTAAATTTGTTCAGTATTAACTCTGTGATATGTATCCCAATTTAGTGAGCTCAACTGAAAGAAAAGAATGAATTTTTGGATAATAAAAAGTTGTTTAACTAATATAGAATGAAACATTACGCCAAGAAAAAACGTTCACATTTTACGCAACCTTGGCACCGACGAATACAATTTTCGAGGCCTATTTCAAAAATGATGACAAAAAAGGTGACAAATATTAGGGGATAAGGCCTCTCCAGAGAATAATAAAAGCAGCCGCAAATTCATTTGAAGTACTTTATTAAACAAATATTTAAGTATAGAAAATTATTTTTTTTTATCTTTTTAATTTAAAATGGCCGCTTCAGAATCCAAGACAAGGCGCCTTATTCAAATCGGGCGAAATGAGAGCTGCCACAAATCTTTATCGATTCGCTTGAAATATTGAGAGTAACTTTTCAGATACATTATTTAAGGGAAAGCGTACAGATTTTGCGATAAGTTATAAACTTCCCTTTTTTTAAACAATTTTCCATAAAATTTTTGAGTGAAAAAATGAACATATTTTTTTCAAATGTGCACCATTTTTTCGAAAAAAAAAACGATATTTTCAAATTTCCGTACGTTATCCACTAGTTTCTTACATATATTAATGAAAATTTTTTGTTTTTTTTGTTCTAGGTTGAAATTTTCGGGAGTAATCGGTTCGCTCGTTTTAGGCTTCGCATAAAATGTTCCTTGTCGTCTTTAATGCTGAAGAGGCCATTTTGAATTAAAAAGATAAAAAAAAAATATTTTTGTACACTTAAATATTTGTTTAATAAAACATTTCAAATAAATTTTCGACTGCTTTTATTATAGTCTTGAAAAAAATTCTCGAAATTTGCCTTTTTTCCTCGGACTTGGAGTGGCCTTTTCCCTTAAATTAGTTTACTAAAATAAAATAAAATCATTAAATAACTACAAACGCCAATTAAAATTATAACATAAATACGAGTGTTATTTTGACAAAAAATGGTAATTTAAGCTGATTGCTTCTTGTAAAAAGTATTTCTGTAACGTTTTGAATATTTTCTTTACTTACCTCATAAGGTAATACTTTAGGTGTAGTTGATGAAGGCATTGTTTCCTGAGAACTGGAACCTGTAGAATTTCTAGAATCCCTTCTGAAGGGAGGTTTCGATTCGCTTTTTCTCAGTCTATTTGGATCACTATCTATACATCTTTTACACATCCATGTCGAATCTAAAAAATATATGAATTAATATTTTAATGGGGATATTCTGATGTCTTAATGTTTTTTTAACTAATATATAATTCATATTCAACTGTATAGGAAATTTTTTTAAAAAAATATCGTCGAATTTACGATCAAATTCTGTATGTGGATGATGTTTTCGCGATTTTTGATACAAAGAAAGCAAATATTGATGATTTTGTTTCTAAATTAAATAGCCGGTATGATTCCATTAAAATCACTTACGAAGTTGAGAACAAAGGACAATTGCCTTTTCTAGATATTTTAATTATTAAAAATAATAATAGATTAGAATTTGATATCTACAGGAAGGACACGGTAACAGATAGTAATGATTCATTTCATTGCAAACAACACAAATTAGCTTCATTACATTTTTTAGTTCAACGTTTGGTCACTTTCCCTCTGAATAGAGTAAACTTTAATGAAGAAAGGAATCGTATTAGAAATATAACTAGAGTTAATGGTTATGACGATGATTTAGTAAATAAGCTAATAAATAGACATAAGTTTAGGTTTAATATTCAGAATTCCACCTTTTTTACACACGAAGAAAATAACACCAAATATTTGGTGTTATTTATCTCCATACCATATTATCCGAAATATAGCAAGGGACTCAATAAGATATTTAATAAGGTAGGCCTCACCTTAGTCTATAGGTCATCAGACAATCTGAGGAATATCTTAGGAAATTCCAAAGATAAGATTCCTAATTGTGAGAAAAGTGGAATTTATGAAAATTAGTTGTAATGATTGTGACAAAAAGTATGTTGAGCAAACTAAAAGGTCAATTAAAACACGATTTAAAGAACATTTAGCACACTTAAAATACAGTACAACAGAAAAGTCTAGCATTGCCGAACATGCCCTTGAAGCTGATCATATTGTAACATTAGATAATCTAAGATTAATAAAAAATGTATCTGATAGGAGATTGTTGAACGCATACGAAAGTATGGAAATTATAAAATGTAAAAAGTAGTTTAAATAAAGACAGAGGGTCTATTCCTTATAGTCCCCTCTACTGGCTACTTGACCGGAACTATGCCATTAGTTCCGTTTGAGTAAATTCAAGGGTTAGGCTAAGTATAAATAGGGTAGATTTGTAGTTTAGCTTTAGGCAATCATCGCTCCTGATGAAGCTAAACGTGGTTGGCGAAACGCGCGTCGAGTGCAAAATAAAGTGTTTGGTGTAGCGGTGATATATACTGAGTAGTATCAAATTCTTATAATAAACTGATGGAAAGCCTTAACATCAATTATAAGTCTACTGTTTCAGAGAAAAACACAACTAAATGATTATCCATGTCTTTAAGTAAACATTCATATTATATGGGGTGAAAAAGACCCGAGAAAAAACAATGTTTCTGCCAAAAATCGATTTGATTCTTCAACATAGTTTCCTTCAAGAGCGATACACTTATTCCAGCGATATTCCAACATTTGGGTGCCTATCATATAGTAGCTCTCTAATATAAGTCTGCCATTGCCATTCAACTTCTTCTTTTGAGCGAAATTTCTTTCCTTGGAGCCACCTTTTCAAGTTTGGAAAGAAATAATAAGCGCTGGGGGCCAGATCTGGTGAATACGGCGGATTAGGAAGCAATTAATAGCGTAATTGGTACAATTTCACCACACACTTTTTTCTTTGCTAAATGCGGTTTTTTTCTCGATTTCACCATTCAAATGGTTCAACAAATCAACGTAATTGACTTCGGTGATTGTCACTCCTTCTCAAGATACTCGATTCCATGCGCATCCTAAAAAATACTTGCCACAGCCTTTCCAGATAATGTTTGTGTTTTTGGACGCTTCGGTCGGCTTTCATGCGTTCCAGCCACTCTGCGGCCTGCCTGTTAGACTTAGATGCGTAGTGGTGGATCCATATTACGAATCGACGCAAAAACTCTTTTGGATTACGCCGAAGCAGCTTTCTGAATCTTCAACGCGTTGCTGTTTTTGATTAATCGTGAGAGTGCGCGGCCCCCATCAAGCATATAACACATGGGCTGAAAAGTCCCGGGCCTAACACATAGATGGCGCTAGTTTTATTGCAGTCACCTTTTTTTCAGTTAATACTAACCTTCAAAAGACAGCTGTTAAAATTTCATGATATTCTATTCATTAGTTTGTGAGTTATTGTGCTAAGAGTGACGCTCCTTTTGTTATTTTCAAAACAATGGATCAAAAACAATTTCGTGTTTTAATTTTACAGTGCTTCTTGATGGGAAAAAATACCGTTCAAGCGAAGCAATGGCTTGAAAAGTGTTATGGGGACTCCACTCCATCAGAAACAACAATAAAACGTTGGTTTGCTGACTTCAAACGTGGTCGTAGAGACACCGATGATGCAGAACGCAGTGGACGTCCAAATGAGGCGGTAACACCAGAAAACATAAAAAAAATCCATAAAATCGTTTTTGAATGATCGAAAAGTGAAGTTGCGTGAGTTAGCTGACATCGTAAAGATATCAAAAGAACGTGTTGGCTTTATATTGCATGAGCATTTGACTATGAGAAAGCTCTGTTCAAAGTGGGTGCCGCGTTTGCTCACTGTTGATCAAAAACAAGAACGTGTTGATGATTCTGAGCAGTGTTTGGCCATGTTTAAACGTAACAAAACCGGAATTTTTGCGTCGATATGTGACAATGGATGAAACATGGATCCATCACTTCACTCCGGAATCAAAACGATCGTCATCTGAGTGGACAGCAACTGGTGAACCTCGTCCAAAGCGCCCGAAAGCACAACAATCGGCTGGAAAGGTTATGGCCTCGGTATTTTTGGGATGTGCGTGGTGTAATATTCATCGACTATCTTGAGAAAGGAAATACCATCAACAGTGAATATTATATAGCGTTATTGGAGCGTTTGAAGGCCGAAATTGCAAAAGAAACGACCGCATATGGCAAAGAAAAAAATTTTGTTTCATCAAGACAACGCACCGTGTCACAAGTCAATCAAAACAATGGCAAAACTACATGAATTGAACTTCGAATTGCTCCCACATCCACCGTATTCGCCAGATTTGGCTCCCAGCGACTACTGGCTGTTCGCAGACCTGAAAAAAAAATGCTCGCCGGTAAGAAATTTCGCACGAATGAAGAGGTTATCGCTGAAACTGAGGCCTATTTTGAGGCAAAAAGATAAATCGTTATACAAAAGTGGTATTGAAATGTTAGAGCGGCGCTGGAATGATTGCGTTTGCTCTTGATGGAGATTACGTTTGATGAATAAAGCTAATTTTGAACCAAAAAAAACCGTGTTTTCTTTGTCAGGCCCGGGACTTTTTCAGCCCATGTGTTACACGTTGTGCCTGAAACAGGTTTTAATGACTTCGGCAACCGCTCCAAATTTTCCGACCGTAATCGATTAGTGTAGTAATAAAGAGCATGTGTGAACAATTTTAAAAATTTTTGCCGAGCCATTTTGGAAAAAGTGCATTTAAAAATTAAAAATGGAAAATTTCGAAATAAACATTTTTTTTTATGGGTCTAGCACACGTGCTGCAAGGAAGTCCCTAAAGCGCTACATGAGCGACATGGGTGCGGAAAAAGCGATTCACTTTGTTCTTGAATCACTGTAAATTGTACTCGGTGGGAAACACAGTCCTGGGCAAATTATTCCAAAGGGATGATGTTCTCCATATAAAAGATTGCTTGAAAAGCGTTGTACGAGGAGTAATAAGCTGAACCTCATACGGATGTGAAGTATTAGCGCGACGTGTATTTCTAACATGCACCGCTCTGGGAGGAATCCAATCAAACGAACAGCTCTTCTCTGAATAGAATCCAACAACTGCTGTGTATGCTTGGGAGCGGAGCCCCAAACATGGGAGCTGTATTCCATAGTTGGTGGAATTTGAGCTTTGTAAAGAATTAACAGTTGTTGTGGAGTGTAAAGCTTTCTGGTTCAAAATAATATTCCCAACTTTTGCGAAGCTCTCCTTGCTATGCCTGCAACATGTTTATGCCAGGACACATTAACGCCAAACAAATTGAGTGACGACGTTAGAGGGATGGAGTGCCCCGACATAATTATATCGGGTTCAGCAACGTTAACTTTTTTAGAAAAAACTGCCGCCTGGGTTTTTGTAGCGTTAAATTCCACTTGATTATTGTCGCCCTAAGATAGAATTTCTTCCAGGTCTTTGTTAAGTTGAATGACTTCCTGCTGTCTGCGGATATTCGTCCGAGTAGCCGATGGCCGAACGTTCAAAGTAAATGGAGAGATAAGAGTACTGTCATTTGCAAAGCTGTAGATTGGATTCCCGATCTTTTCCAGCAGATGGTTAATGTAAATGAGAAAGAGAGTAGGAGACAGTATGGAGCCTTGGGGCACACCGGCGTTGATAGTGAAGGTGTTAGAAAGAAATCCGCCGACTGTCATTCGTAAAGAACGCTCTCTGGGGAAACATGAGAGCCACAAACAACTTTTCAGACATACCACAAAAGCGTAGCTTAGCCAACAGGGTGCCAAACACGGTCGAATGCCTTGGAGATTCTCCAAAGTGTTCAATTGCGTTGCACCAAACATGTGTTACATAAGTCAGAAGATCTCCTATGGATCTGTGTTTACGAAAGCCATACTCGTTATAGCTAATAATGTTGAATCCTTCAAGATATTTTAGAAGATGCTGACTGATAGCGTTTTCCATGACTTTCGATATTATTGAAAGCAGTGCGACTGGTTGGCAGTTATTTGGCAAGGTCTTCTTACCTTTTTTAGGTATCTGGCTGAACCGAGGGACATTTCCAGCAGGAAGCAAAGAGTTCAGCCAACAAGTTCGCTTTCTCAATATGTGTCGTTGCAATAGAATTATCTGGCTGTGTGAGTGGTTGTATGGTGGATTTGGGAAAATTTTGACTAACTGCCTTAGCGACTGACCAAAAGGACCTGGAATTGTTAAGACAAGCGAGAAGTTTGTCTCTAATTCGTTGATTGTGTGCCTCCTTGGTTTCATCGATAATTTCTTTGCATCTGTTCCGGGCACGAACAAAGGTGTTACGATTTATGGTGATAGGATTTTCACGCCATTGTCGGTAGGCAAGATGTTTAGAAGCAACAGCTTCTTTGCATTTTCGGTCAAACCGAGGCTTGCCGTTGGAAGGGCATTTCTTCGAAAAAGGGATGTAAGCTTCCATACCAGCCAAAATAACATCGGAAACCTTCCTGGTGCAGTCAGATGGGTCGTCGGATCGAAAACAAACGTCTAACCAACGGAAAGTTCGAAGATATTCCTTGAGATCTTCCCATTTAGCAGATTTCTATTGCCAAATCTTGTGCGGTTTAGGCGCCTCTCTGTCACTGATTGGTAGGATACTCGATGTCGAAAGCAGTTTATGGTCGGAAGAACCTAACGGCGGATTTACTGTGACCGTGTAAATCTCCGGATTGGTGGTTAAAAACAGATCAAGAAGAGTGGCGAATTCCCCGTCTCGATCAGGGATCCGTGCTGGTTCGTCAATAAGCTGAGTGAAGCCACAACTGATTGAGAATGATTCTATATTAATTAAATGCTCATTGAATTTATTTACAAGATATTTACATCATATTTATGTGATTTTATTGCCTATGTTAGTATACGTGAAAACCATTAATTTGAGACGTGGTAGAAGTCTGTTTGTGCTTTGGACCAAAATTATGGTAAACTTATTATAATAATATATTTTAATCATTTTTTCATATTTTTTTAAATCTTCATAACTTTAGTTCTAGATCATCTAGAAATTTCTTCCACTGAGTTACCTGATTACTCAACATTTGCTTTGCTTAAAAAATACAAGAAAAGAAGTCTCAAGAAAAAAAATTATGTGAATTCAGTTAGTGTGATTTAGTGCGAAAACCAGGACGTATTCATTTTTTAAATAATAAATTTAGAGTGGAAACAAAAGAAATAGTTGCAAGGTATTGTCCAAAACGTACTATGGAACTGACATGGGAAAAGCTTCATTTTTGCAGCCGCTCAAATAATTTCGAAAATTTAAAAAAAATTGTAAATGATACTATGCTTCCGAAAGAAAAAGAACATTTACTATGTGATTTATTTAAAAACATTAAGAAAGAAAAATCTGTTGACAAAAAACCATCTGAAGTAGCTATTTCTTTATTTCAAAAAAGAGGGAAGCCATTTTATGTTGTACTAAAGATAAATCATATTATTATTTTGACGTAACTAGCAAAATTATACCTCGATGAGAAAACATATTAGATTATGAAACTAGAAATTAAACCTTTTAATATAATTTTTTAAAGAAATTTCTAGATAACTACGAATTTTTAAAAAAAAAAAAAAAAACGAGTAAATGTTTTTACAGAATTTTAAAAAATCTTTAATTACCATAATTTTGGTTCCAGAGCACAAACAGACGTCTACCACGTCTCGAATTAATGATTTTCACGTATACTATTATAGACAATTGTAATAATATCACATAAATATGATGTAAATATGTTTTAAATAAATTCAATGAGCATTATTAATGTAGAAAATTATGTTTATTTAGAAATTTTCCGTTTTTAATTTTTAAATGCACTTTTTTCAAAACGGCTCAGCAAAAAATTTTAAAATTGTTCACACATGCTCTGTATTATATACACTAATCGATTACCGTCGGAAAATTTGAGTGGTCGCCGAAGTCATTAAAACCTGCTTCGGGCACACCGTGTGTATGCTCGATGAGTGCTGCGCACTCTCATGATTAGAGACCGGATTGTATGCATTTGCATATTTTCATTTGCATTTGCATATTTAGACCATTCTCACCGATTATTGCATATTTTACTCAAAATCTAGTAATGATGCATATTTTCCCTATATTTACAATATTTCGCGGTATTACTAGGCAATTGAATTGCTCAGGGTATTGTTAATGTCGCCGTTTGGAACCGATCTTATCGCCGGGACATTACCTGCAATAGTCTAAACGTCGATTAGGTTATAGTGCCAAGGGAATACCCAAAATTACGACGGTATTTTATTCCTTTGTTTCTTGGTCGGGATATTAAGTGATAAGTAGTTAGTTTCTAAGAATATCTGTTTGAGCGTGGATCAAATAAACAATTTTCTCGAAGACGAATTTTTATTTTAAAACAAGATATTAGTTTTAACATTATTGTTGACGCGCTTGCATCAGTGTAGTCTTTTTGCAATTTTTAACGTGTTGTGTTAAAGTTTAACGTGTACCATGCCACCCGCAAAAAGTGTCAGTGGGTAGCTGATTATCCTGGAACATTTACATACGACGGAAATGTTTTATATTGTCGAGTTTGCGAGAAAAATATTTCGTGTACAAAAAAGTTTCAAATTGACCAGCATGTCACAAGTTTTCATATCGCAGGATTGCAAAAAAAAGGCCCACGACAACAACTTATAACAGCAGCAAGTAGCAGTGATTCCACTTCTATAGGCAAACAAAAAAACCACTTTAGCATGGGTTTATGTGAAGCATTGCTTGCAAGTAATATTCCTCTCCACAAACTTACAAATCCTACATTCAAAGATCTTCTGCGAAAATATTGCTCGAATCAAAAAATACCAGACGAATCAACACTGCGTAAAAATTACATACCAATAATTTACCAACATGTTCTGGAAGAAATACGTAATGAACTTAAGGATGACATTACTTGGATTTCAGCTGATGAAACTACCGACAGTTGTGGTCGCTATATTGCGAATTTAATTGTGGGTGCATTAAGATTAGAGCCTTCTTCTTTTTATTTGGTGGCCTGCAAAGAACTTGAGAAGACAAATCATTCTACGATCGCCAGATTTGTGAATGAGGGTATTAAAAAAATATTTCCTGAATCTTCTGCAGATGAGAGTGTTTATATTTCTCTCAGATGCTGCTCCCTATATGATCAAGGCAGCCAAAGTCCTCCAAGTATTCTCGCTGAAGAAGTACGATCCACGTTTGGAAATGTAAATAAACTGATTTCATCAGCAAAGAAAGTGTTTCTTAAGGCACCTGCTCACATTAACGCCTATAAAAGGCCATCAAAGGTGTAGTAAATGACTTCGATAGTGCAGAGGCTATGGCAGTTCGTCAATCCAAGGAAGCATTTAACGATTCTGATATTAAAAAAAACATAGCTTTGATTAGCGCTCACTTTTCCCACATACCTGCGGGTATTAAAAAGCTTGAAACTTGAGGTTTGGCGTTGACCCAATCAATTCAGTTAATGAATAAAATCCGTCAAATAAACTCCACATTGCCAGATGTATACACGCGTAGAGTTAAAGAAAAGTTTGAAAACATTTTGTGCAATAACACAGGCTTTGAACCTTTGTATCAAATTGATAGTTATATTAATGGGACGGGTGAACTTTTGCCAGAAACAATAAGTGCTAACATAACACCCAAATTCAAATACTGCCCAGTTACCTCAGTGGATGTGGAACGGCCTTTTTCCACTTATAAAAATATTTTAAGTGATCGAAGACACAATCTTACTACCCAATATTTGGAACAATACCTTGTTGTTTACGTGTACCAGAATACAAATGTTAAATAATGTTAAAAATTGTTAAATAATTGTTAATTAAATTTAAACATCGTCGATAACTTGTTAATTTTATGCTGATTTTGAAATAAAAAACGAAAAATTACTACTTTTATTATTATTTAATATTGCATATTTTGACCCTTTTCATGCATATTTTAAGTAATTTTCATGCATATTTGCATGCATATTACAAGATTTTTATGTTGCATATAATCCGGTCTCTACTCATGATTAATCAAAAACATCAACATGTTAAAGATTCAGAAAGCTGTTTCGGCGCAATCCAAAGGAGTTTTTGCGTCGATTCGTAACATGGATCCACCACTACACATCTAAGTCTTTCTCACTTCTACTTTGCGATCATGCAGAACAATATGGAGTTTTTTTTGTGTTTTTTGGAGTGACTGTCCCATTTGAACGTCCGGAACGTGGGGGTATCAACGGTACTTGTACAACTGCATTTAAGTTCACTAAACCATCGATATATAGTTGCTTTCAACGGAGCAGATATGTCATAACACTTCTCAAGCCATTCTTAATTTCTAGTTGTATTTTTTCCATTAAAAAGCAATGCTTAATCAACACACTAAATTCTTTTAGTTCCATCGTTTTGCAAAAATCAACAGTAGCGTCACTCAAATACCTGTAACTCGCAAAGTAATAAAAAAAATGTCATGAAAAATTTTACACGAATCTTCTAAGAGTTTGACTCACTGACAAAATCATATGGTTTTTTGTTTGTGCTGCCATCTCTAGGAAAATCTTGGGACTTTTCACCCCACATAGTATACTCATTAAACAAGTGGTTTAGTAAATAAATAAAAGAAAAAAACTGCATGATATTATGAAAATGTTTCCTGGTTCCTAGTTGAGATAATATACAAACTATCAGAGTAAATAATAATAAATATTACCTTCTTTTTGACTAGGTATCTCTGGCTGATGACATTTCTTGTGATAACCTCTTCCACATCTGTCACAAACACTTATCACTTTCTCATTTTTGGGTGATGATTTCTTGCAAATTACACAGAGCAAATCTTCTTGTTCTAAACCTAAACAAAAATATACTCCCTTAGTCAATTGTTTAAGAAACAAATGTATTTTGAGCATGCATTAAATGTATCTTAATTTTATATGCAGTTTACGACAATCTCGTTACATTAAGCTTTATTTGTGTAGAACTAAAAATTTCATAAATTTCTCCTCATTACCTGTACTAAGTTTTGTTAAATCCTTAAAGCTACTCCAGTGTTGCGTGTTATCTCCATATTTTACAAGGCACTGCTCTCTGGCAATGTCCACTTCCACTATCGTACCAAAATAGTACCTAAAATTTAGTTGTCGATCAACAACTTATTATGCATAAAATTCATTTAAAAATCAACATCGTACCTTCCATCTTTCTGCTTAGCCAACACATCCTGCCCTTTACTAAAGTCGACTGCTTGTTTTTCAGCCTGCGTAGTGCTGTCAGGGGTGACTTTTTCCTCCTGATGCTGAGTCTGCTTTTTAAGACTTAAATGATTTTGACTTTTGTGCACCGGTGTCATTTTTGACTCTTATGTTTCGATTTAAACAGAACTATACTGAAATCTGAAACATATAATCAATTTCAAACAACCAGGAAATAATCTTAGAATATGACAACTTGTACATAGCTTTTCTACATTATTTGGATTACATCAAAATATGAGTGATTATAAATGCATTACAAAACTACGGTGTAAATTCAAGATACATCGAATTCATCGAAAACATATAAAAAAAAGTGCCTAGTATGGTGAAATTACATTCAGAAAAATTAAAATTTAAAGACGAATGAGGCAAAGCAACGACATATTGGAGCTTCTCACGTTACCAAAACTAGATTGGGAGAACTAAGGTATATACTTAGGGAACAGCAGGAAATGATCTCTCTGCCTGTCCTTTAGTGCGCTTATCACTGGAGAACCACTTATCCGATTGACGTGATTTTTTTTTAAAACATACATATGTTCTCTGGCTAGGTTATAGGCTATATTTTATTACGTTAGGTAACATAAGGAATAAGCAGTGACGATAATAGTGAATCAAATCGGAAAAAAGTTTAACACTAGCGCGTTCTCTTGCAATACACTGCCTAAACCATTAAATATGGAATAATATCATGTAGCAAAGAATATAATATATATAAAATGCAACGTCTCTCTGTCTGCCTGTCTGTCCGTTAGTGCGCTTATTACTCGAGAACTACTCATCCGATTCACGTGTTTTTTTTAATTCTTACATATGTATATTCTCTAGCCAGGTTATAGGACATATTTTAATACGTTAGGTAATATAAGGAATGAGCAGTGACAATAATAGTGAATGAAGTCCACGCGAGCGGAGCCGCGGGCACGGCTAGTATTATATATATATATATATATATATATATATATATATATATATATATATATATATATATATATATATATATACATACACATATATGTAGGGTGCCTCATATGTATGGAATAATGATTCCACAGCATTTATTAATCAGTTGTATCAAAAAAAATGTTTAAATAAAGTAACAGAGTGTTATATGGCGCACATGCTGACGTTGATAATAAAATGTTTTGAACTGTCAGTTCGAAGAAATTA
>CM032452.1:74892997-74895497 GCA_019049505.1 Pachyrhynchus sulphureomaculatus | reverse complement strand
CCGGAATTTTATGTATAAATCTTGGCCATTTCGGGTTTCCCATTTTTATCTAACATTAGCACGAATTCCATTTATATGATGCATTCTTTTGAAAAGGTTCTTAATGCGTTTATAACGCCTAATGGTTGGCAATAATCAGGTAGATTTCTGTGAGAAACCCGGGGAATAACCCATTTTTATAGAAACCCGGGGGGAAAAACCCATTTTATAGTCGAGGCCTAGTAATTCGCAAATTCAGGTTCAGTTTCTTTTTGTTTAAGAATCAAGTAAGATGTTCCGAGCGAGTGTGTTTAAGTTTAGCTGAGAAAATTAAAGTTTTGGAGGAAGTTGATAAAGGGCTGCAAAAAAAATTGATGTTGCTGCAAAATTTGGTGTTTCTCCAAGTTGCGTCTCTCTGATAATAAAAAGTCGCGACAGTATCATCAAGAAACCTAGTGTTCCAAGCAGTCGAAAACGAGTACGGCTGAGTACTTACGAGGATGTAAATAAAGCAGTTTTACGATGGTTTCAAGTGGCCCGTACGCATCAAAACGTACCAATATCGGGAAATTTAATAAAGTAAAAGGCTCTACAATTTGCTAAAGAATTTAACTGCGTTAATTTTCAAGCTAGTGAAGGGTGGTTGAGTGCCTGGAAGACTCGCAATTCAATTGTTTTCAAGACGGTGTCTGGCGAGAGTGCAAGCGTTAGTCAGGAGGACTTTGACATTTGGACTGAAACTGTTTTAAAAAGTGCATTGAAAAAGTACGAGCCAAAAAACGTTTTCAATTGTGATGAAACCGGTTTGTTTTTAAATGTTTGCCAAATAAAACTTTTTGCTTTTAAAAGTGATAAATGTTTTGGTGTTAAAACAAGTAAGAATGGGTGACACTTATGGTTGGAGCAAACATGGATGGCTCAGAAAAACTGAAATTACTGCTCATAGGTAAAGCAAAAATCCCCGTTGTTTAAAAAGGAGTTAAATCTCTGGAGTTAGATTACGCCAATAATAAAAAGGCATAGACGACTTCTGAGATTTTCGAAAGATGGATTAAAGAACTGGACACGAAAATGAAAAGCCAAAAGCGAAAGATTGTGACGTTTATAGACAATTGTCCTACACATCCAGTTACTGTAAGTAAAAAAAATTAAGGAATATTGAATTGATCTTTTTTCCACCAAACATGACCTCCAAATTGCAAACCTATGGACCAGGGTATTATAAAAAACATAAAACATCATTACCGAAACAGAATTGTTCACAAAATTGTTAATGCGATTGATAACAACCTTCCAGTCCAAAAATTGATTACCCTTAAAGAGTGTATAACCGAAGTCGCTAAAGTATGGAGTGAAAATGTTTCTCAGAAAACTATCAAAAAACTGCTTTTCTAAAGCAGGTTTTACTGAAAAAATTGACGAATGGGAAGAAGAAAACGAAATGGATCTCGCTACCTTAAAAAGGCGATGGGGGGTATTCTATAAAAAACTGCTACCGTCGACGCAGATTTTTTACTTGAAGATTTCTTAGAAATCGACAATGATGTTAGCACAACAGATCTCCCAACTGACCAAGACATAATTACGATATAAAAAGTATAGAAGATCATGAAGAAGAAACTGAAACCGGGGAATGTCCTGCCAAATTTAGTGAAAATGAAATAAGAAATGCATTTGACATTGTGCGAACTACTCTCAGGGGCCAGGAAAGTGTACCTGATCAAATCTTTATGCATTTGAATAAATGCGAGAATTTTGTTGATCAACAATTATTTTTCAAAAGTAATGTTCAAAAGAAAATAACTGATTATTTTTCCTAGTACGTATGTACGTAGTAATGTACATATGTATTAGCAGATTTTGTATTATTCTTTTTATTTCATATGTAGTACATACATACATAAAGTCCGTACGTTATATCTTTACACGTGCGTCATAGTTTTCAGGCAATATCCCAGACGACTATTATAATTTTTTGTCTCGTTTTACCAAGACCTACGATTTCTTGGTGAAAAGAGACAAATAATATAATAATCGTCTGTTATATGGCCTGAAAACTATGACGCACGGGTGAAGATATAACGTACGGACCTTATGTATGTATTTAGCCCTGTACATGCTATGTACTATTTAAACTTTCAAATGTTTAATAAAATCTTTTCTAATAATTCAATTTTGCAATTTTATATATATATATATATATATATACATATATACACATTCATATATATATGCTATTTATATATATACATATATATATATATATTATATATATATAGTATATATATATATTTATATATATATATATATATTTATATATATATATATATATATAATATATATATTATACATTATATATATATACATATATATATATATATATACTTATAATATAAATATATATTATATATATATATACATATATATATATATATACATATATATATATTATTTATATATATATATATAATATATATATATTATACAAATATAATAATATATATATATATATATATATATA